>SNQJ01S0082183.1:0-27279 GCA_010110895.2 Picea sitchensis
ATGCATTCTCATCAAGGACAATACATATTATATTACATAAATCATCAGTCAATCAATCCTTTGACATCAATCAATCACTTGACATCAATCAATCAAACCATTGGCATCAATGACAACACGATCCAACATGTTCATCCCACAACTTGGGATGATTTCTGCAGTAGCCTCAAAGAAAAAGTACCATTGTTTGGTTAACAACCTATGTCTATCTGTCGGTCTATGGATGGAAAGAAATGTTCCTCTTCAACTTGGTGTCCATCATTGTCCACAAGTTTGTCCAAAAATATCCAAGGAATCGAGTATCTTTATCTAAGATAATGGATGTGGGTAACCCAAAGTGAACCAAAACATACTGAAAGAAGAGATTAGCAGTCTACTTAGCAATGTTCTTCTTTTTACATGGCATCAAGATATGCATCTTGCTAAAACTATCCACTACTACATACAAATAGTCATGACCCCTTTTCAACATTGGTATACCCCCTACAAAATCCATGGAGATACTCTCCCATGGATGAGATGGAACAGGAAGTGGTGAGTATAGCCCCAATTTTCTATTAGTGGGCTTACAAGTAGAACACATCACACACCCCTTTATATATTTAGTTACAATTTATTTCATCTAAGGCCAGTAACAAAAACTTTGTAGATGAGCCATAGTTTTTCCTACCCCAAAATTCCTAGACACAAGAAAAGTGTGATCTTCTCATATTACATGGACTCATTCACTTGTAGGAATACATATATTTACAATATGGTAGAGTAGTTTTACCTGCAGACAATAGTTCTCTACCTGTGCACCATGGGTTAGCTTCTCAAATACATCTTTAAAATATTCATCAACAACATATTGTTCCACATAGCTATTATGAGATAAAGAAGCGTTCTTCAAAATAATAGAAGCAATAATAGGATTTCTAGAAAGCATATCAGCTACCTTGTTACTTATACCCTTTTTGTATTTGATTACCAAATGAAATTGTTGAAGAAAATCCATCCACCTGTAATGTTGAGATTGTTGCAGCTTGGTTTTTTCTTGGAGATACTATAAGAGTTGGTGATCTATGTGTATGATTGTTTCCTTCCCTAACAAGTAATGCTTCCATTTCTTTACACTTTGAACTAATGCATACAACTCTTTATCATATGTAGGATAGTTAACATCAACTTGGTTAAAATTTTGAGAGTGGTAACAGATAGGATTACGATATTTCATCAATACTGCACCCATGGCATATCCACTGGCATATGTCTCGATGTTGAAAGGATGTTGAAGATTCAACAATGATAATATTGGTGCGGTACTTATATTTTCCTTCAAAGTGTTGAAGGAATTTTTGTTTTTTTCCTTCCCACTAAAAAATGTTCTTCACACTGGCTAAGGCATGCAAAGGAGCTGTGATGAAAGAGAAATTTTCTATGAATCTCCTCCAATACTGAATTGCACCTAAGAACATCCATGTTTCGGTTACAGTTGTGGGCTCAGGCCAATTTACAATTACATCAATCTTGGAAGTATAAATTTTCAATTGTCCTCTTCGTACAATATTACCTAAGTGCACTAGTCCAGTCTTTCCAAATTCACATTTGGACAATTTTACATATAAATTTTCCCTTTGAAAATTATCCAATACTTTCTTTACATGCCTTACATGTTCATCTCACATCCTACTGAATATAAGAATGTCGTCTAAATATGCAATTACAAAATCATCTAGAAATGGCATGAATACATCATTCATCACACGCATGAAGGTTGTCAGAGCATTACAAATCCCAAACGACATAACTAACCACTCAAACAATCAATGTTTGGTTTTAAAGGAAGTTTTCCATGCATGTTGTTCTGCAACCTTGATATGATGGTATCCACTATGCAAATCCAACTTAGTGAAATAAACAACATTCTTTAATTGATCAAGTAAATCGTCTATATGAGGAAGAGGGTATCGATTTTTCACCATGATTTTGTTTAAGTCTCGATAATCGACACACATTATCCATGTGTCATCCTTCTTTGGCAACATCATGACTAGAGAACCACAAGGAGATGAGCTGGGAATGATGACCCCTTGATCCAATAAGTTGTGTACCTTATTTTGGATCTTTGTCATCTCTACAACTGACATCCTGTACATTCCCACATTAGGAAGAGGAGAATCTTGTTGAATATGTATGTTGGCACAAGGGCAGACCCAGGGTTCAATGCTACAAAAACGTACCAACAAAACCCTAACTACCAACCCTTTCAGCAACACCTCCGAAGCATATGAAGTGTCACCCATGGTAGAGGCAGGGGTGGTTGCAAGACTCAGATGTTTGCAACCCTAGCTGGGACATAGATATGTGATTGTAACACCTTAACAGAGAAATTAGTTATTAAAGTTTGTTAATGTTCATCCTTAGTTCACAGCGCAGCTAAACCCTGACAACATATCAGCACAACATTCACACATATCCAATAGATTCAAGCACTAAGCATACCAATAGAGATTAGATCTAGAATTCATTCACATTATTCATCACTAAGATATCATATCATATTCATCTATCATCTAACATCACACTAAGAATTGAATCACATGAACAAAAGAACATCCAAAAAGCACAAAGAATTCACAACACAAGATATACGTGGTTCACCCCCACCCTAGGGATACGTCCACCAACTCGTCGTCTTATTTATTATCTTCGATCAATCTTCTTACATGCAAAAAGCCTCAAAATCAACTCCGCAGAGGACAGGAGATCTACGCACCTCGCTAGATCCTCCTTCCTTGAGTTATAGCACAAATCCTTCCATAGTATCTTACAATCACTTGCACTTATCTCTACAAGCCTCACATAGTATGCACAAAGCAATCACCACTTAGCACTTACCACACTTGCAAATGACTAGTCACTATTCACTACTTCTTACATCTCCTAGACTTCTATTTATACATTACAAAAATGGGCCTAAGTATGGGTGAACCCATGGGCCAACATCCCCATACCCATCACATTATCCCAAATCCAAAAAATCCCTAAAAGGGGGTCGATATCCCATGAAATCTTCTTCGTCTTTCTCTCCTCCTTCGACAACCTGTCGAAGTCCCAAAAATAGGTCAAACATGACCAAGGATCCTCAAAACTTGGTCAAGGGCCATCAGGCCCCCAACACTCACCTATGACTCATCCTAAGTCAATTTGATCTGGGTAGCTCTACCTCAAAATCCTTGATCTTGGCTCGAGCTGCTTCAACCTGTTGTTGTGTCGTGACCTCCTGCTCAACAAACTCTTGGATTACTACTTTGTTGATAGGTCCCTCTAAGCATTGTTCAGATGCAGTGACAACTTGCTCCAATTCTTCTCCTTGGCCTTTGGTCTCTGCGAATAGTTGGAAAGACTCGTCCTATATAGGTTGGAGCCTCTGAGTCACTTCCATGACTCTGATCTCAATGGTGTGGACCTGTTGTTGAGAAGTGTGCTTCTCTTGGGATCTCTTCATCCTTTCAACAACTGATAGGGGCTTCAACTACGCCTGTATTGTTTCTGATTACTTATTTGCCTCCTAGAGTTGTGACTCCTGTACCTTCAGTTTTGGATTCTCGGTGAGTCGCTCATAAGTCTGGGCACTGCGATCACTTAGTTTTTTACATTCCATGTCAAGGTCCTTTATTCTCTCAACTGCACTTCAAGTAGTTGCATCTTTTTTATCCCTCACATCCTACGGGGTGTCGGGCATTGTGCAGAGCTCTAAGTCTACTATTCTTTGTTGTAGTTGTTATATATCTTTTGCGAGCTAATCTACTTAATACTCGACTTGGTCTTCTTCCTTTGGTTCTAAGCCTTTCATAGAGCAAAGTGCTCTATTGACTACTTTCACTTTGAGTTGTTCTGCGAGAAACTATTATTTTTCTTGTTGAATTTGTGCTTTCTCCTTTTCAAACTTTGTCTGGAGAGAAAACTTCTCCTTCTCTACAACTCGACGTTGTTCTACGAATAATTCTTTCACTTTCTTCAAGGCCTGGGTGTCTTGTTCTGTTTCTTCCCGTGTGTGACAAAGGCGAGCTTCGGTCGCATTAGCTAGTCAGTGGAGTTGGGTTGGCTCATCTCCCAACTCTGATTCTTCTGATGGTAGGGGCGCAGTGGACACTGCACGACTGGACTAAAGTGCCTATTGTACCCCTCGGAGATCAAAATCGATTATGTCGTACATATCCTCCTACTTGGCTTCATGTTTCTGCAAGATTTCTTGTGAGGCGTCGTTTACAGCTACGATGATGAAGTCAAATTCATAGATAGTGAGCACAATCTGCATCTTGATCAAGGTGGCTCTGGATTTATTTTGGAAAGAGGGTTTTGGGGGAGAAACCTCCTCTTCTTCAAGGGATCAACCTCATCTCTAGGTGGTGTTAGTTTTCCTTCCTTCTACTCATCTTCTTTTCCATTTATCTCTTCTACTTCGTCATCACCCCCTCAACCAGGTGATACTGAAGATTTTTTTTCTAATGCACTGCTTAAGTTTGGACTTCTGCAGTCTTTTTCCTTCTGTTGGTTTCGGGTGTGTCATGTTCTTTGTGGGTGGCCTCCGAACTATCAATTTCGGGGTCATACATCTCTGCAGGATTAGCGGGGATAAGGAGGTCTGCTAACCAGTCCTTAGTTATCTCCTCAAGGTCCTCTTTTGTGAGCTTGTAGTATGACTGAAGCTCCTCCTTATGCTTGTCTTCTCACCCAGTGATATAGATGAAGTTTCGATCTGCTCGAAACTTCGTGAGGGGTAGGAACCGCTATAGGGTGTTTGGCATCATGCGAGGTTCAGCTTCGATATCCCTCTTTAGTTGGATATAATATGTGTGAAAGAATGCATTCGATTGCCACTATTTTCCCATATCTCTTGAGTACCAGAGCGTGGTGAACTTTGCAGCAAGCGACTGGAATGACTCAATGTCCGAGAACGTCTCACCTTCTAGCATCTCCCAAGAAATAAACGCGATGAGGATCAGGAGATAGATAAAGTGGAACTCGTAGCCCTGATCCTGTGCTTTGAGGTAGTCTAATTCCATATGATTAACTAGGTACTTCACCTAGGTCATCTGTAGGCCTTCCTCGCATTTCCCTACGAGGTCAACAACAAACCCTGTGACCTGCGTGGGTCTGTTCTTCCTTACTAGCCTTCCTACAATTAATTGGCATGTTAGGGGCACAGTGCCATTCTGTATGGAAGCTACCTTGTAGCCTCGTGTCCCATTCTCAACATCATCGTAGGTATCCTTGATCTTCTGTGCTAATGCGCGATCTATGGCCTTCCCTGGATAGAAGTCCTGTGGGTCGGGTCCTTGAATACTCAATAACGTTATCCTATCGATAAGTTTCAGATCGACTGTGATACATTAGTTTAGCCATAAGTATCCTCCATGGTAACATGAGAGTAGGAGCTTAACATAGGCGTTAACCTCCTGGTGCCTTCCAAAGTGTGGGATTTTGATTACACTCAACAGGGTTGACTGCGCAAGGTTCATCAGCCACGGCTGGGGGATTATTTTCAAGTTCTTCCCCTTCATCTTGGTCAAGCATTTATACAGAGAAAGCATACTATAGTTCTTGTGGTATCCTAGGTTGAAGTCGTTGAACTTCAACGTTGCGATCTTGTTCTGTTGTGCTATAACTATGTGTATCCCCTTTGGGAGGTACGCAGTAACCATTTTGTAATCAAAATCTCTCGGCACACTATCACGAATCACCATGTTGGCCAGAGGTGGGATGTAGTCAGGTAAGATGTTCGAGATTACCTTCACATTTTCTAAGTCATCTCTTTGCTTGGTTCTCTTTTCTGTGATGACTCGGGATGGTCTGGATCCATGAGCGGTCGACGGAGAGGCTTGCACTCCTCTCGTCTATGATGCTTGTACACCCATAGACATTAACCTTTCAGACAATACTCTTTTATTCATGAGGTCGATGAGTACCTCCTTCATAGATTCTTCTACGGTGCTAAGTTATTCGGACATACACACTCATGGTTGAATATCTCGAGTTTGAAGAGTAACTACTCAGTCCAATGAGATGAATGGTGATAACTCGATGATCACTGCATGAAATAAAATATTCTGTATGCTCAAATAATCATGGTTGGAAAAAAAATTCTCAGTGCAAGGCTCGACAGAATAAGTAGATAACTAGGCAATAGATCTCTCCAACGGGCGATAAGCCTTCATTAATTCAGTTTTTTCCGTTACAACGCGGTCCCAACGGTCTGATGGTGATATTTCTGACCATAAATTTCATTCTAATCCATTCAGGGTTTCGTTATAACTGTTATACTATTTCCAATGGCTATATTGTTTCACCATGGCGAAGTGCCATGTGGCGCTATTCTGCTATCCCGACGAAGTTCTATTTTTGCAAATTTTCCTTCTGCGAAGTTCCATCTAGAACCTTCTGTAAATTTTGTATCTTTGATCTCTTCTTACTTAATTTTCTAGCCTTCTTTCCATTTAGCTTCATCTCGTTATTCCTCTTTCCATTTTGATTCTTATCTCCTCTTGGCATAGTAACTTCACGCTATTGAGATTCTTTCCTAGGATTCAAGGGAAATACTTCTTCTCTATCTGAGGTAGGTGCTTTAGTCTTCTGTGAGTCTTCTTGTGTTCTTTCAACTTCGACATCCAAGTTTCTGGTTCTAAATAGCTTCGATCTATCCTCCTATTCTTCAATCAAGTGTGCGATCCTCCTAGTCATGAAATCTTTCAACTCTTGTTTCTTCTTCTCTAAGACTTCTTCTTCTTTCCTTCTGGCTTGATCCCTTTTAGTCCAAGGTTTTCCTAGTAATATATAAAATGGGGCGCTATTCTTAGTAAGTTTAACAACCTCAAACTCTTCCTCTATCGAAGTTCCATGAGCACTCATAGATATCTAGGTGAGATTTCCACGTAGGTTTATCATCTTTCCTCTAAATAATCCTATTCCTCCCAATGAAGGAATCATAGCAGGCTTTCCTAAATTTTCCCAAGTTCTTTCTGTCATAATATTCACTTGTGTTTCTTCATCCAGAACACAGTCAATGCCAAAGTCTCCTATTCTTTATTCTATGCACTCTTTTTATTTGAATATATTTGATAAGTTGATATTTCGATGGTCATTCAGGGTTTCTTTCATTTGTAGCAATACATCCTCTGATTATTTCTGGGGTTCTTCCATGGTCTTAGTGTCTTGACCTTTCTCATGGTCTTCTTGTCTCATATTCATTCTTTCAAGTTTATCAATCATTCTAGGGAAATCCAAAACTTCATGATCCATAGCTCTACAACAAAGACAACTTGGTATTTTACCAGGGCATTCCTTAGAAATATGTCCTGGTCTTCTGCAACTGTAACAAAGATTCAATCCTCACTTTCTCTTAAATGATCCCCAACATTTCCTGTACTTCGCACTAGCATCATGGTAGCTAACCTGCAAAAAATTGTTTCTAGGATCCTGCATCCATTTGATAGTTCAAACATTTTCTCTATGCATAGGAATAACATATCTTTCACTATTCTTATCATATCTACTCATATCAAATCTTCTTTCATCTAGTTGTGCCCTAGTTTTCAAGCTACGAATTTTTTTATCAAACATACCTAGATCCATACTTTTTAAACAAAAATTTCCACTTATCTTAGCTTTAACAAAGCATAGAGCTTACAGATCTTACCTTTTTAACCAAAACTTCTTTTATCAAAGCACAAATATTTCATATCTTACCTCTTTTCTTCAGATCTGACTCTTCTTCTTTGTACGGAGCTTCAAAGATTAAGTAGAATACTGCGCACTGGGGAAACAGATATACACACAGAGCTTTCACAGTTTTAAATTAGATCTTTGCACAAAGCTTCTTCTTCCTCAGATCCCATCAATCACAGTTTCAGGTCCTCACAACGGAACCATTTTTTGGCACAGGGGCAGACCCGAGGTTCAATGCTATAACAACACACCAACAAAACCCTAACTACCATCCCTTTCAGCAACACCTATGAAGTAGATGAATTCTCACCCGAGGTAGAGGCAGGGGTGGTTGTAGGACTCAGATTTCTTCAACCTTAACACCTTAACATATATGTGACCATAAGACCTTAACAGAGCACTTAGTTATTGCAGTTCGTTAATATTCAGACTTAGTTCACAGTGCATCTAAACCCTGACAATAGATCATCGCAACATTCAAACAGATCCAATAGATTCAAGAGCTAAGCATACCAATAGAGATCAGATCTAACATTCATTCACATTATTTAGCACTAAGCTATCATATCAGATTCATCTATCATCTAAAATCGCACTAAGAATTGAATCACATGAACAAAAGAACATCCAAAAAGCACAAAGAATTCACAACACAGGATATACATGGTTCACCCCCACCCTGGGCCCACATCCACCAACTCATCGTCCTCTTTATTATCTTCGATCAATCTTCTTACATGCACAAAGCCTCAAAATCAACACCGTAGAGGACAAGAGATATGTGCACCTCACTAGATCCTCCTTCCTTGAGTTATATCACAAAGCCTTCTAAAATATCTTACAATCACTTGCACTTAGCTCTGCAAGCCTCACACAGTATGCACAAATAAATTACCACTTAGCACTTATCACTTAGCACACTTGCAACTGACTAATCACTATTCACTACTTCTTACATCACCTAGACTTATATTTATACATTACAAAAAGGGGCCTAAGCGTCGGCATCCCCATACCCGTTACATTATCCCAAATCCCAAAAATCCCTAAAAAGGGGATGAGATCCCGCGATCTCTTCCTTTGATAGCCTGTCGAAGTCCCAAAAATAGTTCAAACATGACCAAGGATCCTCAAAACCTGGTCAAGGGCCAACAATGTATTTCATGTTGGATTTCACTCTTAGGAGGTGATCTGTCTAGTTCCTAAAATATGTCATCATACTTAGAAACAATATCAATTAATAATTTCTTACGAGAAGGATCACATCCTTGGAAGGCGTCATATGTTCCAATATCCCTTTCCCTTACGACCATGAATACATATCTCTTATTAGTGTTTATGAGTCTCTTTATTTGTCCTGCACTAACAAGTGTTGTGTTTACCCTCATGCTATGGGCTCTAATAATATATTCCACTCCCCCTTTAGTAAGGTGATATTTATTCTAATGACGAAAGAAGATTTGTTTTCTATCATAAAGATAAGGACTCGCTATCACTATGCCACATATATCAAGTGATACAACATCCAAATCCACTTCATCAATCAACTTTGAAGCAATATAAAATCTGACCCTACACTGCTTGGTGACATTAAGTTTTGCTTTATCACATACCCAACCAAGAGAATAAGGCTTTGGATGTGGTTTAGTTTCAAGACCCATGATTTTGACAAGTGCTTTAGATATCAAGTTTACTTGGGATCTATGATCAAATAATGTATCTGTCTTAGTGTGATTAGATACAACTCTTATATGAAATAATTCATTACTCTTTCTTTCATCATCATGAGATTTAGTACTGGAATTTGAAATAGCATAAAGGGAATATTTACCTTGTACTCCAACCGCTATGATCTTTTCCTCATCTCCTGAATCAAAACCAAGATCTTGTTGCACTGTAGCAGCGGTCTTTTTCTTCCCATTTCCACCAAACTATTTCGGTCTTTTCTATGGATGTAATTTCAAACAGTGTTCATCATCATGACCATTCTTATTGCAATGAGTGAAAGATGTCTTTCCTTCTCCCCTCTTTACAGTGGTGGTATTTTTTTCCTTCCTTTGAAACTTTCCTTTAAATTTCTTATGTGGGAATTTAGAAGGTTTCTTTGTGGGATCTTCTTGAACAAGATTTCCCCTGTTCGCAATGTGAGTGGATTCCACAAACTTCGTCAAGACTGGTGGGGTTAAACAATAGTAAAGTATGATGAATATAACTCTAGAGTGCGTCAATATACTTCATTAAAGTTTCATAAGAATCTAAAGGAATGTTTAGTGCAAGACCTTTCTTCCTAACTTCTTCCCTAAACATTTGTATAGTTTGAACTTTACTTTTTCTTAAAGTTTTCCATTCCATCATTCCTTTATGTAAATAACCTAATGGATTAAATTTCTTCCTTATTGTTTATTTAAATTCCGACCGTGAGGAAAGAAGATTACCACACTTACTTATGTCCTGGAGTTTTTTCTCCCACTAGACGAGAGCAGTTCCTTCCAACCAAAGAGAGGCCAATTGCGCTTTAACTTCATCTTCATCAATCTGTTGAACACAGAAATATACTTCAATCTGTTGGATCCAATTATCTAGATTTTCAGGATTAGCATCTCTATTAAACATAGGTAAATAAAATTTTAAATAAGCTTTAATAATGGTTTCTTAAAATAATATTTATGGCTAGAATGATGAGAACGATGAGAATGATCATAGGAAGAAGAGCTAGAACTCGATGGTGAACATGGAGGCTCAAGAGGGTCTCCTCCATCCCCTTGATTCACTGAAGCATTTTCATCCGCTGATGTTTCCTTTTTCTTCCCTTTCTTTTCCACTCTCTTCTCGTAATCTCCATACATTTTCTCGATCATATCTGACATGCAATAGAAGACCATGTGAAATTTTTTCTCATGTTAATCATGCTTGTCCTCTTCATCCATTTTCTTCCTTTGGGATGCACGACCAACTTCAGGGTTGAAAGTATTGATTTTTCCTTCACCCTGTTTATGCTTGGCCCTAGTAATAATTCACACTCAACAATTCAAGTCAAAGATGAACACTCTGATACCAAAATGATCTGGGATATTTTCATTGACGTGACTTATTAAAGAATTGTAATAAATGAGCATAAATTGAAATGCACCATCAAGAAGGAAATCTCAATGATAAAGAGACATAAGCATTAGATATGAACACAAAAACTTTATAACGGAGTTCATCCCTGGTGGAATACGTCTACGGGTCCTAGTCTCAAATGGGTAGGTGCTAGTGGGAAAACCCCCCCTTAAGACTACACTAGGGTTCATAATGTAGGTACATCACAACCGTCTAAAAGTAAACTACTTCTCTAACTACCCCAAACATATCCTAGACTCATACAAGAAAACAAATGAGAAGGATCAGGTAACTATACCTCTACTCCACGTCTGGTGATGATCATCTTGTGCTTGATAGCTTCACTGATTTCACGCCTCCTCACAAGGTCGGCCTACATTCAAATACAGAAAAACAGAAATCTACAAGAATGCAATTCATGTACGAACTAAGGTTAGATGTTAGAATAAACATAAATCTAATGAAAACATTCGACACATCATGGTTTGGGATAGGAAAAGTACTTCTTTTATTGATAATACAATGATCACTTACAACCAAAGTCGGCTACTTCTCCACGAACCTAGTCTAGGATCCTCTTCACCCAGCTCCAAGTGCACCTTTGTATGGATCCTCCTCTCAACCTTCTCCTTGGGAAGTATGATGGGTTTTTGATGGAAGAAGGAAGGCAAATTGGGGAATTCTGAGGCAAATCTCACAAAAGGGATTGCAAATACTTGGGGAAAGGAGGTAATGTGAAACGGGAAGAGTTTCACTGTTCTTATGTATAGATGTGGAATGATACCACAACAACTCCTTTTATATGGGAAAATGATGGTTATTCGGTTGGGTGACGAGGTATAGGTAGTGGATTAGTTGGGAAACTACCCAATAGCCCATAATTTGAACGAATTCCTTGCAACCTTTTATTTTTTGCAACTTTTGCAAGTATATGTGGGATGTAGTGGTGCATCATGCGTACGCACGTGGGTTTTAGTGGTGCGGAAAGCATATGTATGTAGGCAATAGTGAATCAGGGTGCATCCATCTTCAAAAATTTGTTTTTTTAGAAGAGCAACTCAGTGATGGCTTAGAAAAAAATTCAAGTAAGAGGGCCAACAACCAGGTATGCATGTGTAGAGAAATTTAGAGTTATGACAGAATGTGTGAGGTCAAAAGAGCATCTGATGGCCGAAATACATTACAAAATCTTCACCAACGTACATAACGAGTGAGCCAGGGACCAGAGGTCAGGAGGTGCCATATGAAAAAATAACAATTGTCTCACCGAGGCGGGCATACCCATGCTCGGGATGAAATAAATCATGGCTTCCAATCCAATACACTACAGATCCATGTCATATAACTATATAAAGTGTAGCCACGAGCAATACACAATGGATCTACATATCAAAACTAAACATATACAAGTATAATATCCATCTTCAAGAAGCCAATAATGCTTGATGGTTGGAGATGACGCCTTCATATCTCAAGAAACAACTTCAAAATCTTCCAAACTCGGGTAGGAGAACAATGTGAGTGTATGAATTCACTACCCAGAGGTCTTCGATGGCTCGATGAGAAAATACAAGAGGATCTCGATGATCAGGCAAAGAACTTCATTGACTTTGAACAAGGACTTGATTGAACTTTTGGGATGGCCAGGCATGAGGTCAAGAAACAAACTATAGAAAGGCCGAATCAGGCTGGGTGAAACTTCCCTTGGACAAGAGCACGAAATATGATCAGACTCATGCAGCATGGCATTGACATAAGTTCACGATGCAAGAGGCAAGGCAAACTCTCCATGTGTTTGGAAGAGTAACCAAATGGAGGAGGACACAATTCTATGTAGCGAGAACAAATTCCTAAGGTCATAATAAATCCCAATGCTTGATGAACAAATGGAAGGATGTGATTTTTCCAAGGGTGACTCATTGTGCTACCAAACAAGGAATATATATTTCTTGTCCCCTCTTTTTGGGTTTTTTTATTTTTTTGTCTTTTTGAATTTTTTAAGAGCTTGAAAAATAATAAAAGAATGCTACATTACAAAGGAGGAACGAGTGTTGCAAACAAACATACTAGTTCCAAGTGCAAAGAAAACACTAATTCTCAAAGAAAGGAGACATGTGCAGGGAAAGGACACTCGGGGAAAACTCCTCCATGGGTCAAGGTGTAAGGTCGCAGAGGCAAAGTGTTACAAGGCTTGCGTATAAGGCATGCTTCAAAGGTTCAGTTGATAGCCACATGGAGCCAGCATTAGTCCAAAGATGCAGAAATGCAAATACGATTAGCAAGACACGATGAAACCCCCTTCAATGTGTTTTTAATGAGCCCGGAGAAGGTAAGATCGATGGTTTTTTCACGTTTAGAGAGTCTGAAAAAAACATAAAAGAAGACTCCACTGGGGTACCTTTTTAAAAAATAGTCTAGTGAGTTTGAAAATGGGGTAAAATATCACCGAAAAGATGTCTATTCAAAACCATTTTGACGAGTGTGACATAGACAAGATCACTCGACAATATTTTCAATTTTAAGGAGTCTGAAAAGAGCTTAACTATGGACTCACAACCTTTTTCTAGATTTAGTCCCCTTAGCTCGAAAAAGTATAAAATTTACTGAGGATAACTCTTCTGGCGAGACGAATCTCTCGAGGTGTACCTTTTTCCTCCATAATCTACAGGCTGGAAAAATGGGTAAAATCATGCCAGTAGATGTTCTTCTGGACCAATTTAATGAGTGTGAAGCAACAAGGTCACTCGACAATCTTTTTAATTTTAGGGAGTCTGAAAAAGTCTTAACTATGGACTCTGTGGGGTTTCCTTTTTCATAAGTAATCTCCAAGGCCCGCAAAAGGTGATAAACCAAAACCAAGGAGAATGTTCCTTTTTCATAAATTTAGTCCCTCGGGCCTGAAAAAGGTTTAAACCTATACTTGAGAATGATCTTCTAGCGAACCAAATCTCCTGGAGTATACCTTTGTTCGTAAAATTGACCATCCAGACCGAAAAAGGGGTAAACTACCACCAGATAGACGTTCCTTCAAGTTTGAGTTTGGCGAGCATGAAGGAAAAAAAGATCGCTCGACAATCTTTTCATGTTTAGATAGTCTGAAAAGGGCTTAAAGAAGACTCCAAGAGGTTACTTTTCTCAGTTAATCCAGACAAGATTGAAAATCATAAATGTAGTCTCATCGGATGTTTCTTTCATATTTCAAAGGGAGCTTGAAAGACAACAAAGTATGCTCATTTTTTGGGAGTCCCGAGGGTGAGGACAAGAGTGATTATGCATCAAATGAATGAGGCTCAATCTCATAATCATTATAGGAATAACAATGAATCCCGAGCCCAAAGTCATTAGAGATAGCATGGACGCCAAAATGCAACAAGGATCTATCTAGGGCATCCATGTAAAGGTAGGCTCTACCACCTAATAACGACACTTATAAAACAACAAAGATGGTTTTGTGTCACACTTTGGTGGGGTCGACCCTATGGCAAAGCCGAAAAGACAAAGAGATGCATAAAGTGGAGGTGGAATCCTGACTTATATGAAAAAAGTTGGAAAAATGACTTTTGTCAAAGGATCTTTAAAAGTGACCCATCTCCCAAAAAAATTACCAAACCAAAATGAAAAGTGCATCGTAACATCCAATAAGAAACTCAAGAACCAAATTAAATGATTTTTAAGCCAGAAAAAATGACAAAAGGGTTCAAAAAAATGGCAAAAAGGACCAAAACAGTGTATAAATAGAAGCTGACAGCTCATTTTCACCATTGCAATTTGAAAATTAACCAAAAGGAAAAAAATACCCCTTTTCTAAAAGAGTTGATTTTGGGAGCTTCAGAGGACGTAACGAACTTCCGCTCGGACCAAGTAAGTATAAACTCATCCCTCTTGCATTTCAATACTTATTTTATCCATAGTTTTTAGTTTTTTGGGGGGTGCACCCTCTTAAAAAATGGCGGTCCTACGTGTACGCAGTCTATCTAAGGACAATCCGCATATGTGCATAGGTAGAGAACTGTCTTCCAGCGTACATACACCACCATGTCCAAGAAAGCTCCCGTACACCCTCAAAATTATGGAAAAAATCAATATGCAAGAGCTAACTCCCCTTTGAACTGTCATGAAACAAGATGTATGTCCACTTGAGGAAGAGGTAACACGAGGAAATTGGTGTCTTGGTTGATGAGGAGCCTTCTTCTATTTCCGCATTGAAAAAATGTGGGTTATAGAATTTCTACCGGTGGTCGTTCATGAGGAAAAAACCCAGGCTATTGAATGCCATGGTGGATTACTGGAACCCTGACGCAGAGGCATTCATGCTTTAGGGGTAGTCATTGACTCCAACGACTAAGGATATCTATTTCTTGACTGGCCTCTCAAGGAGAGGGGAACTAGTCAACTTCCGTACATTTCCCCCTGGGCCCTTCAACATCGTCGACTACATCAGGATGCATTGCGAGGCTAGCACTAAGAAAGTAGATTCTCAGGTGCCCATCCTCAATATCACCAACTTGTCACTGAAGGTGATCGTTTTTCTTATTGGGCGGATCACTGGATCCACGAACCTACATCAGGCTTCCTGAGAGCACATGTATTGTGAAATGTAGTGCCTAGATGCACAAGTATTTGACTGGAACACGACCATGCTTGACTGCATGAAGAGGTATCTCACAGAGTGTTGAGAGCGTAGTAAAAATAACTTTTGGTTTAGTACCATTCTGTGCTTGTTCTTCTTTGAGAGGGTACCCATTTTGAGTTCGAGAGAGATGGTACTGGGGCATGTGGCCACCTTCCCAACGGTATGTATATGGGAAGCATTGTTGTCACGAAAGGGCGGAGGAGGGACCATAGAGGACTTTGATGACAAGTTCTTCGACTGGGGGGAATGACAGATTCTAGTGATAGAGGACTGCCCCTATGCTGGAATCAACGATTCCAGAGATCCATACATGCCCATACCTCCTAGAGAGGAGCGAGGGGAGATAGGTACGTGTGTTTTAAAGTTATTTAATTTTTAATTTCTTTTATATATCATTTTGTATATGTATCTGAGTGGGACAAGTGTGCCTGATGGACTTCTCGAGGACTAGGCGACATCTTAGACCAGAGGTAGTACCAGTAGTAGCCGGCGTACTAGCAGTCTCAGAGGGACCTCCAGCTGGAGAGGCTGAGAGAGTTTTGAGAAGGGTGGAGTGGAAACTCACCATGCTCACTCATGTAGTTCCCATGGCTGAGATTGATGATCTCCCACCATCCATGCAGCCTCATGTTGTTAGGGTGTCGTGAACTTGGGTCCAACTTATTTGGCATTTGGAAAACATCGTCGTTCACTACAACAGGGCCAAGAGGGCTCGAGCTTTGATAGGATGGACTTATAATGTTCTGAGAGCACTCTTTTTGTATATTTTTGAGGGCATAAGCCCCGTGATGTATACCGGATTATTATTTTTGAGGTGTTCGCACCCACCTATGTACTCTAAGATTTTTTTATATATATATAGATATTTACATCTTCTATGTCTTATGGATCACATTTCTTTACAAATGTATGTACATGTGTATGTGTGTGCTTCTTTTTATGTGTGTGCAACATGCCAATCTAATACTTGATTAGCTAGAGTATCTGTCATTTGATTTAATCTCCTAGGAACATGGATATACGTAATGTAATAAAAGAAACATTAAGATACCTACCCTAAGGAAACGTCGGTGTAAAGTAGGATCATAAATGAGGTAAACCCCATTTAACTGGGACACAACCAGCTGAGCATCTAGGTAGACCCCGAGGTGAGAAATTCCATGCGACAAAGCATCACAAAGCAACTCTATCACTACACTGTACTTGGAGAAATTGTTTGTAGCGTCACCTAGACAGATACCTCCAGAAGATAAAAACTGGCCTTAAGGCGTGAAAATCACCCAAGCTGTAGAAGAAAGCATCCAAGTGTGTCAGCTAGCATCATCCACGAACCCAAAGAACACCTCCGATTCACTTGACATATTCCACAGTGAAAAATATGACATAAATAACGACACGTCCATAAAACAAAAAGACAAGAAACTAAATATATAAGAACTATACATATGTACAAGAAGTCACCTAGGAGACCAACCTTCGAGTAATACTTCTTGATGTAGAGCCCATTTCTAGGCTCCGCCAAAGCATTCCCCTCAAAGTCAACCAGACGATAAGTGCCCTTCTTTAAGACTTCTTTCACAATGAAAGGTCCAAACCACATGGTTTTGAACTTTCCTGCCCCTAGGGGATCCTTATCTTGTTCGTAGACCAGGACAAGGTCTCCTTAAGAGAAAATATGAGGATGAATGGACCGATCATATTGACAATTAACTCATTGCTTGTGATCCTCTTTGGATGAGGCTATGTCACGACGTTTCTCATTGAGTTGCTCGATATATAATAGGCACTCCTCAAGCGGTGAAGTGTCTAGAAATAACTCTACTGCCAATTTTAAAGACAGGATCTGGCACTCTATAGGCAAGACTGCTTCTAGACCGTAAATGAGTTGAAAAGGTGAGAAATTGATGGTAGTCTTTACAGACGTTCGGTAGGCCCATAATGCTGAATACAAAATCAAATGCCAATTTGACTTGGCAGAATTGATCGTTCGTTGTAGAATAGTCTTGAGGGACTTATTCACAGCCTCCACTTGACCATTTTCTTGTGGGTAGTAGGGTGATAAATTCTCTTACCTCAACCCAAGATTTGATGTTAACTCATACATCATTTTTTTCTGGAAGTGACTGCCATGGTCAGTGAAAATCTCCTTCAGGATGTCGAACCTTGCTACTATCTGATTAAAAATGAAGAGAGTCGTTGTTTCTCCATCATTGTTAAACGTAGGCATAGCATTGACCCACTTTGTGAAGTAGTATACCTCTACGATGATATAGCGATGCTCCCTGGCTGAAGCCGGGTGGAATGTAGTAAAATAAATCCCCCACTTGGTGAAGGGACCAATGACAATGACGGGAAAAATGGGAGTAGGATGTGCCCTCATCTTCTGAGAGAAGATCTGACATGGGTGGCACTTCTTCACCGAATCAATGCAATCTTTGATTAACATAGGCCAAAATTAATCGGTTCGTAGGATATTTTCAGTTGTTTCCAACCCACACAAATGACCACCACATGCTCCAATGTGGCAGTCATTAAGAACAATTTCTACTTCTTTGTGTATAAGGCACCGATGAAGAATACAATCTACACCTCGACGATACAAAGTGTCATCAAGTATGAGATAGTTTCGTGTCTGATGGAAAATTTGTTGACGTTCTTCATGATAATCAGAAGAAGGGCACTTCAAAGTCTGTAAATAGACTAGTATATCTCCATACCATGGGTCCGAAGATGCGATCAGAAAAATATCTCCTTTAATAGGAGATTCTTCGGGAGTAAAATCACCTGATTCGATCAGAAGTTCTGAGATAAGTTCCACAAAGACTAACAACTTTTTGGATTTCGATGAAAAAAAATCCAAGTCAAATTCCTATAGGATAACAATCCATCTACCGATATTTTCGCCAATGACTCGTTGTGTCAACACGTATTGAAATGGATTCACAATGACAATGACAGTGGTATTGTGAAGCAAAATATAATGATGGAATCGTTGGACATCATGCATTGCTGTCAATGCAAGCTTCTCAACATGGGAATAGTTGAGTTATGGCCTAGCTAGGCCTCGACTCAGGTAATAAATCATGTTTTGTTCGAGAAAATCATTCTCTTGAACCAAGACCATACCGATGGTCGACTCTGCAACGACCAAGTAAAATAAGAAATCGTTATTATAATTGGGAGGTTGAAGCAGAGGGGCAGACGTAAGGGAACATTTCAATGCCTCGAAAGAGTGCTGAGCAACTTCATCCCAATATAAAGGGACTCCCTTCTTCAATAAATGCATGAACCCTTTAGTGATCTCAGCATATTTTGCAATAAAACTCTGAAGAAAGTTCACTTTCCTCTGTAAGCTTTGAAGCTGGGGTATTCTGCATGGGGGAGGCAACTGAACTATCACTTGAACCTTATTAGGATCAACCATGATCCCTATTGTCAAAACTATGAAACCTAAAAGATGACCCAACGTCATGAAAAAACTACACTTGTTAGGATTCAAGCGAATCCAATAGTAGTGACATCATTTGAAGATTAGTTGGAGATGTGTGGGATGATCAACTCTCTTGCGAGATCGTGATGCTAGATCATCGAGATAAGCCTTGAATATATGTCTAAGGTCATGGAAAGTGAAAGACATGGCCCACTGAAAAGTGTCTCTAACATTCTTTAGGCCAAAAGGAATATTTCGATAAGCAAATGTGCCCCACGAATAGATAAAAGATGTTTTATGCTGGTCTTCAGGTTTGATCTGAATCTGGGTATATCCCAAAAAACCATCCATGAATGAAAATACCTCACAACCTGCGCATTCGTCGACGATATGGTCAATGAATGGGGTGGGGAAATTATTCTTTGGATAGGCCTTATTCAAGTCACGTAAGTCCATTCACACGCGAATCGTACCCTATTTTTTGTTAACTAGAATGAGATTTGACACCCATTCCATCAACTGTATGGGCTAGATAAAACCTGTTTTAAGTAGTTTCTCTAATTCATGCTTAATAAATGCTGCTTTCCAAGGATTCACCAGATGAAGCTTTTGTCCGACTGGCTTGGCATCAGGATAAGTCATTATCTCATGTTCGACGATTCTTGGATCAATGCCTTGCCTTTCCTCATAAGACTAGGCAAAAAAGTCACATAATTCCTTAAATAAATCTGTATAGATTCGAATCTCCTTGGGGGAGCAGTCTTCTCTGGAAAAAAAATTATCCATGATGCCAAGGGTTCTGGAGATATCTATAGGTATCATTTCAGCGATACTTGCCATATTACCCTCGAGGTAGACTACGTGTGTAGCTAGAGGATTATCAGGACAAGACCTGTCTCTAGTCATAGTCAACATGAATTCACCTTCCTCTATTCCTCTTAACTCTAGGAGGAAATATGATCTATGATAGAGATCATCCCAGGGTCTGTCCGGACCAGTTAATGCATCAAGAATCACCTCATATGAGGGCAAGGCCAAGTCTAAATAATTAGTATTGGTGAGGGAACCTTGATCCCAAATAGGCTCGAGAATTGGATCTAACTCCTATGCAGAAGTCAGATCAGTTTCGACTGAATCTTGTTGGACAATATTGTACACAACTTCTACCGCGGACAAGGGCATGGCCATGCCAGGATGCCCTGTCCCTTCCATCGTAGCTGATGGGGAAGGAAGAGTCCATGGATTATGAAAGTAAGTTGTTCATAACGATGACACTTGAAATATTTCAACCCTAGGATGGTCGAGGACAATTCACAACCATCTAAAAGTCAACTACTTCTCTAACTACCCCAAACATATCCTAGACTCATACAAGAAAAAAAAATGAGAAGGATCAGGTAACTGTACCTCTACTCTGTGTTCGGTGATGATCCTTTCGTGCTTGATAGCTTCACTGTCTACACGCCTCCTCCCAAGGTCGACCTGCATTCAAAGACAGACAAATAGAAAGCTACAATCATGTAATTCATGTACAAATTAAGGTTAGATGTTATAAAAAACATAAATCTAGTGCAAACATTTGACAGATCATGGTTTGGGACAAGAAAAGTACTTCTTTTATTGATAATACAATGATCAATTACAACCAAATTGGGTTACTACTCCATGAACCTAGTCTAGGCTCCTCTTCACCAAGATCCAAGTGCACCTTCGAATGGATTCTTCTCTCAAACTTCTCCTTGGGAAGTATGATGGGTTTTTGATGGAGGAAGGAGGGAAAATTGGGGAATTCTAAGGCAATTCTCACAAAAGGGGTTGCAAATGCATGGGGCAAGGAGGGGATGTGAAACGGGCAGAGTTTCACTGTTATTATGTCTATATGTGGAATGATACCCCAACACCTCATTTTATATGGGAAAGGATGGTTATTCAATTGGGTGACGGACTATAGGCGGTGGGTTAGTTGGGAAACTACCCAATAGCCCGGAATCTCAATGAATTCCTTGCATTTTTTTATTTTTTGCAACTTTTGCAAGTATATGCGGGTTGTAGTGGTGCAACATGTGTACGTATGCGGTCTGTAGTGGTGCAGCAAGCATATGTATGTGGGAAGTAGTGGAGTAGGGAGCGTACATATTCAAAAAATAAATAAATTAGAAGAGCAACTCAGTGATGGCTTGGAAAAAAATGAAAGTAAGAGGGCCAATATCCAGTTATGCTTGTGTAGAGAAATTTAGTGTTATAATAGTAGGCCTTTTTATTAAATCAACAAAATAATTTGGTAAAATACATAAGTATACCTCATTTTGGAGTTAAGCTGCAGAATTTTTCCTTAGATCAGAAAACAAAAAACACCATTGAATTCATGGCATCAAATTACCCAAAAATGATTGTCTCCACGCCTCGATTTGAGTTTGGCATTTTCAGGCCCAAGAGAAAATATGACTCAGTTTTTGTGCCTGCAACCTGCAATAAATTAAAAGGAATATTTCTCGAATTCCATGCCTTGTTCATATGGTCTCGCGCCCTGGTCCTCACCCCGTGCATTGGCAAGTTTCAATTTTTAAATAAAAAATTAGTCGGATTAACCAATCCGACTGTTTGGCCCAACGGTTGGTGGAGGTATTAATAGGGTGTTTTTTTGGAGAGGTCTCGGGGTGAAACCCACATTCCTCCTCTCTTTGGCGTACTGTTTTAACCATATGGCATACATTGGTAACCTCCTCTAAGTATAGCAATCTCATTGGTGAGGTTTGTTTGTTCGCGACCAAATATGAATACATACATACATACATACATACATATATATATATATATATATATATATATATATATATATATATATATATGGGCTGGTGTTACTCCCCTTTTGGCATGAGTTTTTGGTTGCATGGAAAACTGTTGGATATGGAGAACTGGTACTCCCCTTTTGGCATGAGTTTTTGGTTGCATGGAAAACTGTTGGCGGTGCCACTATTTTGGCAGGACAGTTGGTCAATTGGCCAACCTCTTTTAAATTTGGAAATTCGGTTGTTATCCCTCATTGGACATTTTCCTGCTGCCATGTGGCATCCCATGACTGGGCCACAGGGCGACCATTCATTGGACCACTTCACCACCTCTTCATTGTCATCACCACGTCGTTCCTTCTTCGTTAGCCTATCATGTCACCTGCCAGGTGGTTGTACAGAGTGCCACGTGGTTGTACGTACTGCCATGCAGAACTTTTCCATTGGTCCATGGACTGACCGGAAAAGGAAAAAAATGGATGACATGTGGTATCCTCTGGTGCTTCCATGTCATCATGTTGACATCATCATGAAACCTTTATGGGTGCCACGTACCCTGTACGGACACTGACGTCATATGTACTGATGTTGATGTCAACAGTACAGATGTTGATTCATCCCTACTGACTGGGATAGGTTGACCAAAAATTTGACCACAAATATCTTTTGATTGTAATTCTATTTGACAAACCTTTTACATTGTTGGAAAGATTGCAACGCGCTCTTCACGAGGATGCCAATTTCACTGAGTTTCAAGGAATTTGAATTTTTTCCCTTTCTCTATTTGTTGAGGCCATTCTAAGCTTCCTGAGGTGCCTCTGCAAATTATGAGTTATCCTTAGAATTCTTTGGATCCTTTTTGGATCAATGTCCAAGGGTGTTGAAAGTGTGTTACACCTCAAAATTACTCACTTTGATAGGGTCGCAAGTGTCGTCATTACAAGTGTTGTAAGTGTCGCATCTTGTCCGCAAGTGTTGCATATTAACTATAAGTGTAGCAAGTGTTACAAATAGTATACTTCCATATTGCCTATGTCATGCCTCTAACGACATCACAAAGACACTTAAGACACCCCAAAGACTAGATTTGAAGAAGTGAAGTCACTTAACTGGGAGTACAAACCTTTTTCCATTGAAAAAACCACAAAAAAATGGATTTTGGAGAGGATTTCTCCCCTACCCACTGTCAAGGAGTGTTGGTGCTCCCTGAGCCTCTTTGGGGGAGTGTTTGAGTGCCCTGTGCACCCTTTTGGGGGAGTGCTACCCCTTTTTTAACAAATTATGGGTTTGTTGAGGCAAATAAGAGAAGAATCCCTCAATTCCTAAAGGTAGTTGGATTCGAATAGATGGTCAAGGCATGATCTTAGGGGAGATCCTCAACTGAAGGAGAGGAATCCTCAACTTATCCCAAAGATCTCTCAAGTGGTTGGACCTCTCCAAGGTTAAGGCCTTCTCATGGTGAAAGGTACAATGGAGATTGATAATTATACCTAACTTATGATATCATAAGAAGGTATTTACAATGGAGATTGAGAATTATACCTAACTTATGATCTCATAAGAAGGTATTTACAATGGATATTGAGAATTATACCTAACTTATGATCTCATAAGAAGGTATTGAAATGGAAAATATTGGAGATGTAAAACTTATGATCTCATGAGTGAGATGCCATCAAAGCAATCAGTGGAGATTACTTGAGCAAAGGGGTTGGACAAGGAGAACTGGAAGAAGTTGTTGTACCTTCATTCAAAGGATTGTAATTACTTTTACTCATTCTCATTACTTTTACTCGTTCTCATTAATAATCAATGCTTGGCCTGTTTCTTTCAAACTTATGGTTGTTCCATATGAGTTTGTCTGCAGTAGATGGATCAATGATTGAGCTAATCTCAGTAGAGTAGGAATTCCATTGTATCTTTGTTTTTCCTACAGGATCTATCAAGGAGCTCAGGATTGAAGCTCAACCAGGACTTTGTAAGGACAAACATCATTAATAAGGTACATATCTTTCTCCTTCTATTTCATTTATTAGCTTGATTAGATCTAAAAGGAATTCAGTGTCCATGTTAATAACTTTTCTTTCTTGGCCTTAGGAGTCTAGAGACCAATAGGGAATCCACTTTTCTGCAGGGGGATTCACCTACAACAAAGTGTCACTGCAATACAAGTATTTCCTTTTATTTGACATGTCTTTGTGCAGATTTCCTTTTTTAAGAATAGGTGGTGCTCCTTTCAATATAATCTTTTACAACGGGACATTGAATTCTTTATTTATTTTTACCATGTATTTCCTCGATTATCAACTATTGTATCTCTTAGTTCAAATTTTCTAGTTTGCACAGTCTGATTTTGAATTTATTGCAAAGATTTTATGAAATTCACGCCAGATAATAATGGTATTAGATTCACACAAGTGGTAGTTGATGTGGTGGTGGGCAAGTAAGTGTCACTGGAAATGTTGATATGGTATCGATAAATATGAAAAGTGGTTGAGTATGGAGGTGTGAAGTGAGGGATGGAAAGTGTATTATGATCAATGTCAGATTGAGGGATGCAGGACTATGGGGTATGGAGAAAAAAAAGAGAAGAAAGAGAGACTCTCGCATCCACATTGATGAAATATACTGAGTACCAAAAGGGTCAATTTTGAAAGTTGCAAAAATGATTTAGTCATTCTGGAGGATGAAAAAATGTGGGATATTGGATGACAGGTATAGGGAAAATGTGAATGGAATCAAAGGGGTGCCTCGCATTCACAATTAGGAAATCAACTAAGAATGAAAAAAGGTAAAAGGTGAATTATGCATGATGTAGAATTATGAGAGGCCTTTTTTAGTGTTGCGGGTTTTTGGGTTGTGGGACACAGGTATTTGCGGGATGAGGAGTGGCTTGGTCTCCCATAATTGGACTTTTGCAACAAAGAAAAATTGGGTAAGTGTTGGGATCATCGACTAAGAAAAGTAACTAGGTATAGACTTGTGGGTTTGCAAGTTTGTGGAACTTTGGACTTGATGGTATCCTGATCCAAAACCCACATTTCAAAGAGAAATAAGTTTAACTATAGAATATATAAGAAACATGACAAGAAAATAAAATACTAATGATGGATCTATATACACTAACGTTGATCAACGAGCATAGATCAACATAAGACAATTGAAAACATACAAAGGAATGTTTACTGGCCCATAATGCAAGAAGATGTAGCACAATATATTAGAGTATGTATACTTTGTTGTACTAGTAAGCCCAGTAATAGGAAGAAATATCTATAACATTCCTTACCTATACCCACTTGACCTTGGGAAATCATTTCCATGGATTTTGTGGGAGGTTTACCAACAACCAGGAAGGGACATGACTATCAATTTGTGGTATTTGATAGGTTTAACAAGATGTGCATTTTCATGCCTTGTAAAATTTAGACCATTAAAGGAAAATAAGAAACAACCATGTTCTTTGAACACGTTTGGGTTCACTTTGGGATACTAAGGAGCATCATCTTAGACAAGAATACTAGATTTATTAGTATAGTTTAGACTAGATTATAGGAGAAGATGGACACTAAGCTGAATATATCTACAACATTCCATCCATGGGAATATGGCAAGATAGAAGTAACCATTGGGAATTTGGTGCAAATTTTGAGGGGTTACAACTGGAAGCATATAAAGACCTAGGATAAAAATCTAATCTACATACAACACTCTTATAATATAGCAATCCACACTTCTATTGGTAAACCAACTTTTGAAACTTTCTTTGGATATTTTCCACCTTCTCCCTTGGATGTTGTATATGGAAAGTAAGGAGGAGTGAGGGAGGACCTCACATGACATGAATTGAGAGTAGAAAATTTGGTTGAGAATATTAGGCAAATCCATTTTCAAGTACATAAAAAACTAAATAACTCACATGAAAAATACAAGGCCAGACATGATCAACATAGAACCAATAAGTCATTCAAAGTGGAAGACAGAGTTTGGTTACATTTAAACAAGGAAATACTATAGGGTCCTAGTAAGAAGATCAAGGCTATGTGGTACAAACCTTTCAAGATAGTGGAGAACATGGGAGATAATACCTACATACTTAGTCTACACCCACACATGGGAATATATTCAATAGTCAATGTGGAGAATCTTAAACTCTACGAGTCTTTTGTGTTAGATCAAGAGGAGGAGTAGGTCCTACCTTCCATAGAGGACTTAGGACCAAATGTTGAAGCAAAGTTGGAAGACAACACAATTTTGCAGAAGCATTCTAGAACTACAATATAGAGGAAGCATGACCTTTGGTAGATTGAGTTGAAAGGACAACTTCTAGACAACACAAAGTGCTACTCCAAGGAAACGGTAGAGGAAAAAGTTCCTCACCTCATTCAGTAAAATTTTTGGGGACCAAAAGCCTCCCTAAATTGGGAGGTATAATCCAGATTGGATCATTATATTATTTTTCATCTATCTTGATTCTTTCATAGTGGAAAATATTGGAGGAATCAACTTGCAAGGTCATTTTAATGGAAGGTCTAAGTTTGGAAAATTGGGGTTTGAAACCTTCCAGAGCCATTTTGAGACATCAAACTATATTTTTGGGGTCAAAACTTTCCTAGCTCTAGCTTGGACCCCTTGATGTTATTTTATGCATTGAGGCCTTTCCAACGATGCACAAATCATGCTAATCAGAGCTCGTATGCAAACATTATGCCTCCTACAAGTTGACCTACCATGTTGACCACCATGGTATGAGTGGATGTGATGTCATCCCCCATTACTCATTCATATGGGGCTAGCAACATATGTACTTTCAAGAATATTCTAGAATGTCCAAAACCTTATCACAATTTAGAGTTGAGGAAGTCAAAACGCTACCCCTAGATGGCTATCGAGTGATGTTAAATATTGATCCACTAGGAGGATAAGGGGTTTGATTCTTTATCATGGTATTTATTCCATTGTTGAGCAAAGAACCTAGGAGTAGTATTTTTAGAGCATAATAAAGAAGGAGAGATTATGTAGTAACCATACATGCCACAATATTTCTAGTTGGGTTTTCTCCCGTATTGGGTTTCCTCCCATATTAGGTTTCTCAGGTTATATATTGTGTTTATTTGTGGATGGGTGTGAGTATTTATTCCTATTATCCATTTTTTTTATTTCAACTATTTCATACATTTTAAGAAGAAAACTGGTAATTAAAGAATCAGACATCTGAAGGAAATTAACCTTCATAGTAAATATTTCAATATTTTGTTAAATCTGTTGTAACAGATTGTCCAATGGAACATCCATGGTAATTTATAGATAAGGAAAGAAATTGTTGTGGCATCCAAATTTCTGTCCATACCAATCTTTACTCATTTGAGCCTTATAATTTGTAAAATATATCTTTTAAAATAATCCATACAAAAATAGTCGGAGCCATTCCATTGTTAGAGTTTTCCTAGAGTGGGTTTCTTTAGGGTAAAATTTGTGTTTAGTTTTAATTGGTTGTATGTGTTTGTTCATTTAAAATTTTGTCATTTTTTTCGTAATTAGACATCAACCAACACATTTACTATATTTATAAAAATAAATAAAATTGTGTATAATTGAAGATATTTGTGAAAAAC
>SNQJ01S0082184.1:5420-20061 GCA_010110895.2 Picea sitchensis
GTTATCACACTTGATCATTGTAGGTTTCCTTTGTTCTTCTCCAACATCTTGAAGAATTCTTCTCAACCAAACAACTTCACAAGTTGTTGCACACAAAGTTTTATATGATGCTTCAGTAGAAGACAAAGATATAGTAGATTGCTTCTTATTTCTCCATGAAACAATCTCGGATCTAATGCCAAACACATAACTTGTGGTAGATCTTCGATCATTCGGATTGTGAGCCCAATTTGAATCTAAGTAACCTGTCAGCTCAACATCAAATGAATCAGTATATTTAATGCCATAATCAATTGTTCCTTTAAGATACATGAGTATTGCCTTTGCTTCATTCCAATGGATTTCTTGAGGTTTTCCCATAAACTGACTTAACACACTTACATAATATGCTACGTCAGGTCTGGTTGTGGTGAGATAATTCAAACTTTCCACCATCTGTCTATACACGGTTCCATTCACCTCCTTCGAACCATCATAACAACAAAGTTTCACATTCTTCTACATTGGAACAAAAGAAGATTTACACTGATCCATTTTAAATCTCCTAAGTACTTCTTTGACATATTTACCTTGAGAAACAAAAGTTTGGCCAACATTTCTCCAAACTTCAAGACCTAAGTAGTAATGCAATTCACCAAGATTTTTCATTTCAAGTACCTGTGACATCTGCTCCTTAATTTCATTAATTAATTTCTCTGAATTTCCTGTAATAATAAAATCATCAACATATAAGGAAATCAGTACAATATGTCCATTTTCATCAAACTTGGTATACCGATTTGGATAATTTTTTCTCCTCATAAAACCCTGTTGAAAAAAGAAGGAATTTATCTTCTCATACCATGACCTAGGTGCCTGTTTCAATCCATACACCACTTTCTTTAATTTACACACTAAATGTTCCTGACCACTTTTCACAAGCCCCTTTGGTTGAGTAAGGTAAACCTTTTCATTTAACTCACCATTCAGAAAATAATATTTTACATCTAATTGGTGAAGCTTCCAATGGTACTTTGTAGCTAGTGCAATTAACAATCTTATAGTGTTTAATTTAGCTACTAGTGCAAATGTTTCTGCATAATATATGCCCTATTTTCGTGAATACCATTTTGCCACCAATCTGGCTTTATATTGATCTATACTACCATTTGCTTTGAATTTGGGTTTGTATATCCATTTACATCCTATGGGTTTTTTATCTTTAGGAAATTCAGTCAATTCCCAAGTTTAGTTTTTCATTATAGAGTCATATTCTTCCTCCATTGCTTTTCTCCATTCTTCATGTTTGTTAGCTTCATTAAAACTCATGGGTTCTATGAAATTTGAAATATTACTCATCATGGAATAATCTTTATACTTTTCAGGTGGACAAACCTATCATGAAGATCTTCTCAATTGGTTGGTGACATCTTTTCTATTTTGTGAAGATCCTTCTTCACTGTTGGATGTATCCATGTCATTGGATTCATCTTCCTGTTGCTGTTGCTATTGTTGTTGTTGTTGATTCTCTTCTTTGACCTCTTCATCTTCAAGAAGTACATGCCATGCTTCATGACTGTTGTCTTCATTATTTCCTTCTGCCTGCTCATGGAAAATTACATCTCTACTCGCAAACACTTTGTGAGTAGATGGATCAAACAATTTATATGCTTGAAATTCTGAACAGTACCCTATAAAAATACAGTTGATAGCTTTAACATCAATTTTCTCCTGTTCTCCTTTGGAATATGTGCAAAATCCTTACACCCAAATATCCTCAAATTATTAATTATTGGTTTAGAATCATACAAGGATATGAAAGGAGTTTTATGATCAAGACACCTTGTTGGACTTCTATTCTTTAAATAAACAACAGTGCTAATGGCCTCAACCCAAAAGGAATTTGAGAGATTCTTACCTTTCATCATACTTCGTGCACACTCCACCAGAGTTCTATTTTTCCTTTCTGCAACTATGTTTTGCTGTGGAGTGTGGGGTACTATAAATTACTGTACTATTCCGTGATCTTTGCAATACTTGATAAAGTTCCCTAATCTGTACTCTCCCCCTTGATCTGAATGGAGGATTTTTATGGTTTTTCCTGTTTGCTTCTCCACCATGTTTCTAAATTCCTTAAAATATTGAAAAACATCACTCTTTCTCCTAAGGAAATAAACCCATGTGTATCTTTTGCAATCATCAATAAATGACAAAAAATAATAAGCACCACCTAAGGACCTTGTCTGCATTGGTTCACAAACATCAGTATGCACAAGTTCTAATACATATTTCTTTCTCCTATCAAAATTAAAGGGGAAACCATCTCTGTACATCTTTCTTAATGCACAACCTTCATAAGCAGCATACTCATTCTTCAACATAGGGAGTCCTTCAACCATACTTTGTTTTTGTAATAACAACAAATCATGATAATTAATGTGACCATACCTCTGGTGCCAAAGAGTTTCTGTAGGCATAGTTGCAAAAGTCAATTCTTGACGATTCTTGTTGGTAACATCAAGTTTGTACATACCTCCAACTCTGACCCCTGTAGCAACAATTCTGTAATGTTCCAACAAGTCCTTTACTATGCAATAAGTTTTGAAGAATTCAACCTTTAGATTCTGATATGTAGTTGTGGACACAAATATCAAATGTTTCTTTATCCTTAGTACATACATAACATTGTGAATGTGTCTGGCAATACTATTCAACAATGTTATTGGAATATCTTCATATCCCTTGATTTGATAAGAATGATCATCTCCAAGATAAATATGGGCACCATTATGTGTTTCTTTGAAATTTAGATACCACTTCTTATTACGTGTCATGTGAATTGAAGCTCCAGAATCCACAAAACATGCATCAACATCATCAGTTTCAACAGAAAACGCATCATTGGACACAAATAGTCTAAGATCCTTTGAATCAAAATTTGGTTTTTCTTCTGCAAAGTGTCCTGAGTGTTTTCTATTTTTATGTCTAGCCTCATCACTTTTCTTCTTATAACATTTTCTGGAAAGATGTCTAGTCCTACCACAATAGAAAGACTTAGGCTCATTTCTATTAGATGACATAGCTTGATTTGGGTTTGGAAATGACATACCTTGATTTGTCTTTGGAAATGACTTCCTCTGAAATGAACTTCCTCATCTGCCTCATTCTCTTTGTTTCCCTTTTGGGGATCTCTTATTTGTCCACAGTGCTAAGTTTAGATTCTGAGGCCTCAAATTTGCGCGCCTCTCTTCCACTTGCAACAATATGCTTATCAATTCTTCAAAAGTAGAAGGTTTTTCCCTTGCTGCAAGACCTGTTATAAACATCTGATAGTCCTCTAGCATACCATTTAAAGTAATTGTGACAAGATCAGTGCTAGATACTATTTCTTCTATATTTCCTACCTTGTCTTTCACATCTTTAATTCGACCCAGAAAGGTACTAACTTATTTGTTTACATCCATTTTAATACTTAGAAATTTACCCTCCAAGAAAAGAATACGATTTGTATTGCTAGTCTCATACAAATCTTTAAGCGTTATCCATGTTTCACTAGAAGTCTTAGCTTCTCTAATGTGCGAAATTATGCTATCTTTAACAAACATTCTCAACAATACCATGGCTTTGTTATCCCGTTTATCCCAATCTTGGATTGTTGTTGTTTTCGTACCTACAACTGCATCGAGTCGTGCTTCATCTCCTTTCATGATCGTCCATTCACCATAACTTTCCATCAAGTTCTGCATCTTGAATTTCTATATGATGAAATTCGAACCGTCTATCTTGTTGGCTTCCTTGAGGTAGGTTTCTGTCAGCGGATTCACCATCTCTGTCCGTATCAGCTCCTCCAATCAATCAACAGATCATATCTTGTATACATAATTCGATTCAATCCAAAAGCTGGTGAATCACCAAAATAATGAGAAATGCCTCAGCGCACTTCCCATCACCTTGTAGGTGCGCTAAAACAATGAATTTTTGGGCGAGCGATCTCCTTGAAATTAGCGCACCCCTGCTCACTAGGTGGTTGCGCTGGTCAGCCTTCAGCATGCTCTTTGCAATTTGTGCTCCGATGTAGTTCCCGACACTCTCTGCATGCGCTGGGCAATCCGTCTCTCTAATAAAGCAAGATTTCTCTACCATACATGTTGTAGAAATCATAGACTTCAATCCAGTAGTGATAAATGCACACCAGGAACAAATGATAAAATGAGGATAAACTGCTACAATCAATCCACACACAATCCTTCGTCTTCACCGCTGCTTAGTGAAGAAAATCCAACAAAACCAAAGATCCCAAGGCTGATCCAACAAACAAATATTTACGGGGCATGATGCAAGTTGTGGACGCAAATCCCCGGTTATATTCCAGTCTGGTTGTCGGAATCCCGGATCTTGTCTCGTCTTCTTATGCAAAAACTCTTGCTGCGAGCTTCCCAGGCCAGTAGCAGCGGTCGAATCTTGTGCACGTAGGTGTACAATACTCCAACAACGATCAGATCTCCTCCACGCAGGCAAACTCTCCATGTTGCGGCTCCTACACCAGACTCCTTTACTCAACCTCTAAACAATGAACAAGCTTTGATACCAACTTGAAACAATAACGAGGAAAAACAAATTGATTATTGAAAGAAATGTCCCGCTCCAAGGTTAGACGGGCTCCTGGATGTCGCCACACACCGCTCACAAATCATCATTGAATTATGAGATAATAAAGATACATGAATTCGTTTAGGGAGAAAAACAACTTCACAACAAATAAAATCTAGATGTCAATAAAAGATCCAATCCTAACTACTTAACAACTATGTAAGAATAGTAATTCTAAACTATTCTCCATTATTTCTAAGTTTAAAAATTATAAATTAGTAATAAATACCCACATTATTTATTATGCCGTGGGGTTTTTAGTAACTGTGCGTCGAATATTTTCTAACCATTTACATTTATTGACCTTCAATCAAAGCTTTTTGTATATCCAATTAACATATGCGTTTCTGCCACATGGGACATCAATCTGGCATGCAAAGAATTTGGTAAATGAACATGGTTGTAACTCTGCGTCGAATATTTTCTAATCATTTACATTTATTGACCTTCAATCAAAGCTTTTTGTATATCCAATTAACATATGCGTTTCTGCCACATGGGACATCAATCTGGCATGCAAAGAATTTGGTAAATGAACATGGTTGTAGGGATGTGATGAGCCCGTGCGATTTGAATATAACCCACTGCTTAGTTTCTTTTTATACATTCTTTCCTTTCCATCCATCCAATTCACTTCAGTAGATGGCTATGGAATCTTGCTGTGAATCCGTTGTCATGAATTACCAATTTACAACTCTTATATAGTCCGAGATGAGGTACATTCTCAACCCTTAAAATTTTCATTGCGTGTCCATGCTATCTGTGAGTTTGACCAGCCGATTGATGTCTCTCACTTAAAGCAAGCCATGTGGGAAATGCTTTTGCTTTGGAACCTGTAATTCTTTTGTATCATTACGTTAAAAGGCGTACACCTATTGAAGATGAGCACAATTAATGATCTTTTAATTATAAAAACTAATCTTATGGTTAGCAATTGAAGATGCTGGCATATTCTTAGTCGTCCTCCTAAATCAATGGATGAGATTTCATGTTCATAACTTTCTTGCATTTTTTAATGCTTACGTTTCCTTGTTTACTTTTTCACATTTATTTAATATGATTTATATTTTACCTCCATTATTAGTGATTGCCACATTTACTTAATTAACAAAGATTAATATGTATAAAACACCTCCCTTGCTTATTTTTGTGTCTGCCTGGTGGGCTTTGAGATTGTGGGAATGAAAGTTTGTATTTTGTCACTTTAAAAGATCACTGTTAGTGGGTAGTGACTTGTGGCCACGTGGATTCGCCACCCTTGGCATGAGTTTCAAATTTCACAGGTTCCATGTCGCCTGTGACTTAATAGGAATCTGAAGCATTCCATGGTCGTCGTTTCAATTAAGGGAGATACCACACTTGGCATGAGTTTCAAATTTCACACGTTTCATGAAGCGTGTGTGGTTTCCTGGAGTGTGGTCGACCAATATATTGTTGGCGCGCTCTTCCTCTACCATATAATTACTTGTATTTTGCATGCATATATCATCCCCTACCCATAGTTAAAATAGCTATCCCTAAACTCTTCCATGAGCCTGCACCTATGCTGGAGCTCTTATCTTCTGTAGTTTGAATTTTTGTTTTGCTATTGTTTGAATTAAGTTTTGCATTTTTTCTAATTATTATCTTCCATACTATTTCAATTTTTGTTTTTCTATAGTTTTGATGAGTGTTTGTATTTTTTGATAATGCGCAGGGTTCATTCATTATCATAATGGTGGAGTTTTGAATTCAAAGAAAACGTATCTAGGCACTTGGTTACACTACTAACAAATCTATTCTATTCAAAGAAAAATCTAGGCACCTGGTTAACTACTAACAGATCTATTCTATTTGCAAGATTTGACGTCTAATTCACATTTGTAATTTTTCACAATACCTCAGGTTTCATTTTCATCTTCACACATTATCATAATCCTCTAGGTTGGGTTCTAGATTCAGCGCAAACTTATTTGGTCACCTCCTTACACTACCAATGGATCTATTCTATTATGCAAGATCTGAACTCCAATGCATGAGAAAATTATCATGGATTTAGCTTATGATTTATAATAATAGATAAGCTTTACAGTAAGCCAATATGCATTTTGTTTTATATAAATAAAGCATGTACTGTAATATTAATTTTGGAATGTTGTCCTCTCCAAATTAGAAGATTTTATTTCGCTGTGTCTCCAATTTGAATTTGTCGCTTGTTAAGGTTTAGGTTTTTTGTTTTATTAAATTTTCATTTTCTACCTAACTGGTCTGGAAATCCTTGTGGAACAATGCAATTCAATCCAAATTTCGACATGCAGGTTATCAACTTAAGTTTATTTCTCATATATTTAATTATCCATGCCTTTTAATTTGAACATTCCGGATGTTGTTTTAATGTGAGAACGTTGAGGGATTAAAACTTTTTGTTTAAATCTGCAAGTTTATATTTGTCTATTTAAAGCACTAAAATAGCTAACCCTGAACTCTACCCTAAGCCTAAGCCTGCACGGCCCCAAGCCCTAATCTTCTAATTTTCTGTAGTTAAATTTTTTGTTTTTGATTTTCATTTTTTTTTTAATTGTTATTCCCATTTGTAATTTTTCATAATGAGTGTTTAATCTGTGCACCTAGTTACACTACTTACTGATTTATTGTATTATCTGGGATATGCAAGAAAATATTATCATGGGTTTCCTTATCTCAAGATTTTTTTTAACGCCAGTAAAGAAAAGTATATTTAGCCGTCGGCTTTCAACGTTCCTTTGCGTATAAATCTGTGTAGTTTATATTTATCCGTTTAAAACACTAAAATAATTAGGAAAAACCTTATTCGTGCGGGAAAAAATATAAATATGATTAATTTAAGTAATTAAATACATCAATTTAGAATATGATAGAAAAATATAAATATAATTAATTTAAGTAATTAAATAAATAAATCAATTTAAAATATGATAAGTTTAATTTAAGTAATAACATAGTACGTTTATATTATGGGATTATCATATGATGTGGCACATATTTTGTTGCTATGTGCTTAACGATTCCATTACTTTAAAGTCAACGTCTAAATCTGAGTTATTATGTTGTGTTTGTTGTTATTATTGATGGTGTCATAAATGTCATGTCAAGTGTTTACACATTCAAAATCAATCTCTTTCATGTGAATTAAGGTTCGTGTAATTTGGAGTTTTTTATTTTATTTTACATAATATAAAATTTATAAATTTATATATAGGATTGAGGTAATATGGAGTTTTATTTTTATTTTACATATTATAAAAATTTTATATTAGTATAACAATATATATATTAATATAGCAGTTAAATGGTTGCTAGTAAAAACATAAAGGTTTACTGTTGGTAAGATGAAACTAAGAATATGAAATTATTGAAGAAAAGGTTTACGGCTGGCAATTAAATGGCTACATAGTAATTTCTTAATCATATTAAGTAAATGTTAAAAAGTAAACAGGTTAAAGAAAGCTTTTAAAAATTAACATTTTTTAACATTTACTTAATATGATTAAGAAATTATTGTATGACCATCTAATTGCCAACCTAGTTTTATATTCTTCTTTTCATCTTACCAGCTTTCAACGTTCACCAGCAACGATTTAGTGGCTATGCTAGTATAATCATATATTCGACTTTTTCCTACATTTTATATTAATGGAGGAACTGCGAATGCACATACATAATGTTTTCGTTTTGTTTTACTATATTGAACCAGAAAAAACATTTTCCTGTGGTCGCAGACAAATGACGACAAAGAAGTTTCCCAGTGGAAGAAGACAAAAGTAAGAGGGAAATCGAAAGTGTTAGAAGAATGTTAACTCAAGCAAATGAAAATTGCGGTTCTTCCAGCATTTGTGTAAGTGCCATTGCGAAATTTAATGGCTTTACCTCACAATGGAACCATTTTGAAGGAATTTAATGAACCAGAACATCTTCATAAACACTAGTGGATGAGCAGGAACAATCAGAAAATAACAATCAAAATATCAATTTCAGACATTGAATAAATTTGCCCGTAGATAGAATTAATAAAATTGTTCTTATGAATACTAAAAAGTAACAACGGAAGATCATAAATAATGATGTTTTTCATTTAATCATAATTATGCCTAGAATATCCTTAGTAGTCACAATAAATGAATGGTTCTGATTTCATCCATTAACTTCCGAGTTGTTATAAAAATATCCATTTATATATTTACTTTTTTACATTTACCTAATTATGTTTAAAAATTACTGTGTTTACTAGCTTATTGCCCCTTCTACCTAATTAAAAAATATTAAGATATTCACACAGGTATTAAGGTGTTTCATGTTTCTGTTGACTGACGTTTGGTGGCCGCGTTTCTATGGTGGCATCACCGGCGGTCGCCATTTTTGGATTCTGCGAAAGGCAAGTTCGAGCGTTTAACATTGCGTATGCTGAATGACGTCCGCGCCTTTTCCAAATTAAACCCCGCGTTGGCATCGATTGCAATCTATGCGCTTTGCAACAACCACGTTCACTAACCGCGAATTAGTGGCTATGCTAGTTACTTAAAATCGAAAATTATAAGGATGGTTAAATACATAGGTTTTTGCAGAACTTAGTAGAAGCAAGTATGCTTTTCAAAATTATAGGATAAGGTTTCCACTTCATCGCTGTGGCAAAGATAGCCTCTGTCCTCATACATAAAAACTTCACAATATTGTTGTTATAAGGATAGCCTTGGCCAATATTGCAACAACAATATTGAATAGGCTATCTTTGCAACAACAATATTGGCGGAGGCTATTGTTGTTAACAATCTTTCTATAATAGTTTATCCCAGTTTGAAGCTATTATGGTGATTATTGACAATGACCAAGATTAATGGGCTCAATGGTCATAATTAATGGACTTTAAAGTGATTTTAACCAATGACTTTCTTCAAAAACAAAACATTTCAATTAGTTATTAAAATAAGCTATTATGGTGATTAGTATAATAATGACCAATCTACCCAATTTAATAAATGTTTTTATTGTGAATAAAACATGTTTAGGGTTTTTACTACATTTTTTTTTTAAAGATTTTTACCCTACACTTCTCCGAGTGTTCATGAAAGAAATGTTTGTGGGATGAATGGGCGCCTATGCTGCTTATCATTGCCCCCGACGATTATGGAGAAATCCATCCAGTGAATGCCTGGTAACGCTAACGGTAATTGTCAGGATATTTAATGGATGAGCTTGTGCTCCACCCCTCTTTACCAGCTGTGTGCGTTTTTAAAAATAATGGTAACGCTAACCATAGTTGTACGGATATTTAGTGGATGAGTGGGAGCCTGTGCTCAACCCGTCTTTACTAGCTGTGTGCGTTTTTAAAAATAATGGTGAATGTACGTACAGAATTTAAAAATAATGCCTGCCCCAGTAGTTTGTTCCTTTCTCTTCCTCACTAGTTTGTTCCTTTCTCTTCCTCACCTGGTTATTTCGAAATCAATAAGGAAAAGCCGAACCAGCTGGGTTCTCCCATAAAGGTCCTCTTTTCTCCTTAAGGGTAAGATTGCCTTCCTTAAAGTGAGACCTTTTTTCGCAAGCATTTCTTGGGGTTTTCGGGTTTACGACGTCGCATTCCAGCTTATCCTAAACCAGTCCCGTGATAGGTTAGGTTCTTGAGGAAAGGGGGACCTCTTCAGTAAAGTACCATTGCGAGGTTATTCCCAAAACAATAAGGTAGAGCCGAAACCTTAAAGATGCAACTGAAAAGAAAGTGCAGCTGCGCTTTATCCCAACCAGTGTGAGCTGAATTTACCTCTATGCTACGTGCGTTTTGGGAGGTCGGATATCTAGATAAGAATCCCGCGAAGAAACAAAAAATTGGGCCGCTTTGGTCGTGGCTAACCAAACATAAAACCAGCTCTTTAATATATTTACTGTAGAAGATGTTAACATGGTATTGCAATTTTATTTCAATGTCTTAATGTCCTAAATATTCTGAGTGTTTGGATTATCGTAGTATAGTCATTACCTTTGTTTAAGATTTGAAATATTTTTAAATAGAATTAATTTTATCTATGTTTTAAATTTTTAAAAATAAAATTTGGTTTTAAATCATTTTAATTGAATTAGGTTTTAAATCTTTATAATTAAGTTTTAAATGGAATTAGGATTTAAATGTTTTGATATTTTGTCATAAAATTAGGTTCTTTTTAAATAGAACTAAGTTTTAACTCTTTCCAAATTGTTTATTTTGGCTAAAGTACCTAAGCCATTGACATATGGGTTAATGTTATGAGATCAAAGCATTGCTGTTGGATGCTAGAGGATAGCTGGCGTGACTATAGCTAAAGAAACTATTTACACTTAGCTAAAGAAACTAGTTGCACTTATTCAACTTCCTGTGGTGAGGATCATAATTCTTTCAATCAGATAAAAAACATAAGATTTTTTACCAGATTTCATATCATAATCCATGAAATTCCCACGGTGATAGCATTTTCTAAAAATGGCTTTTGATATACAAAATGTGAAGTAGGTTAGAATTTCTTTATATACCCATTTAAATTTCTGATATGATTGCAGGTTCCGCCTGTATTACTAGCCTTTCAGTGAGTCATGTGAAAGGTCAAGATTTTGTTGAGATCATAGTTTATTTTAGAGAATCATGCTGAGAGTCAGTTTGATGGATGAGTTATTTGGTCGTAGCCACTTCAAAAGATGTTTTCATTGTAAATGCACATAATTTTTTTCATAAATGAAACAATGCACTTTGAAGGCCTAGTTTAGTAACAGTAACAATGCATGGCAACAAATCCTTATTTTATTTTTCCAATAGCAAGAGTTATATATTTTAATATGTATATGTATGTTAAGAACATATTGTGAAGGATCTATGTAGGCTTATCTCTGGACTAGATAATCATTCAATTAAAATACCATAACACTATAGCAAATGATTAAATCACAATATCATATAATCACGCTTACAATCCATGCATATAGAAAGAAGAAATTATTATTGAGGTAGTTGCACAGAAAAGAGGCATTCAACAATGATCAATCTTGATTTTCATAACAATACATAGCCTCATAGAACAAACAATTAGTTGCTCCTGATTGAAACACTTACAACAATTTATTTTGGAAAACAACTCATACATTTTGCATGCACTATTTAGTCAGACAATCTATATCTAACTAACACAAAAGAAAACTACAAATAGATTGCATTATGTCAGATGTTTGACAAGACTGCATAATCCTACATCAATTACCAACATACTCCCCATTGATGTTGAGAGGGATCACAATCTGATCTTGAAGTTTAAAAAATTGGACTTTAGCAAATGCCTTAGTGAAAATGTATGAAAATAGTTCTCGATTCTTTATATATACCTTATTTCTACTTCCTTCTTTTGCACCAAATCTCAAATGAAATGATACTTTAAATCAAAATGTTTTGTCTTGCTATGATGGACTGGATTCTTGGCCAATTTGATGACACTGATGTTATCACAAAATATCACTATAGGATGAATTTGTTTCTCTTCAATTTCTTCTAAAACTTTTCTAAGCCATAATGCTTGTGTACTTGTTGAGGTGACTGCAACATACTCTACTTTGCTTCTTTGAATGAAAGTGCAACTATACTTTGCTTCTTTGAAATCTAGGTAATCAAACCCGAATCAAAAGAGAAACAATTACCAGATGTAGACTTTCGATCATCCAAACTACCTCCCAAATCAGAATCACTAAATCCAACAAGATTAAACCTTTTAGAAGTGTAGTAATGAATACCAAAATTTAGAGTTCCTTTCACATACCTCAAAATCCTCTTCGTTGCCTTCATATGTATTTCACTTTGTCATGTATCTTGAAAAAAGAGAAACTGAATAAGCAATATTAGGTCTTGTGTGGGTTAGAAACATCAAACTTCCAACAATACTTCGATATGTTGCCTCATAAACTATTTTAGCACCGTCATCTCTACAAAACATAATTCCATGAGCAGTTGGAGTGGAGGTTGGTTTACAATCTACCATATCAATTTTATTCAACATATCTTTTGCATACTTTGTTTGACAAATGAAAATTTCATCCTCATTTTGATAAACCTCCATACCCAGAAAATATTGCATGAGACCCAAATATTTCAACTCAAATTCATTCATCATAGCAATTTTGAATTCATCCTTCATCTTACAACTACTATTCATATATAATAAGTCATCAACATACAGACTTACAATAAGAATATCATTACCTTCTTGTTTGTAGTAAAGCGTAGGTTCACTTTTACTTTTATTGAAGCCATTCTCCTGAAAAAGTATACCATGTTCTTGGTGCTTGTTTGAGGCCATAGAAAGCCTTCTTCAACTTGTATACTTAATGCTATTTTCCTTGCACTTCAAAACCTTGTGGTTGTTCCATAATCACTTCTTGTTCTAAGTACCCATTCAAAAAGGCACTTTTCACATCCATATGATGAATTGTAGTGTTCCCAAGGCCGAGCCCCGTTACAGATCATGTTATATGCAAAGAATTGTAAATGTGTTCTATAGGCTGGTGAGCCAAGTTTTGCATAAGCTGTAGGCTTATGTGTTTTGTTAGGCCAGGGAGCCTAAGTGTTGAAGGCCAGGAGCTTGTTGATGTAATTGTATGTAGGCAGATCCATTAATAAAATATAAACACCCGCTAGGTGCAGACCGACCACGATGAATGAGTGATGGGGAACTGAGCGTCCACAGAGTGGGCAAGGAATTAGGGGTTGAAAGGTGGGAAAAGGGGCTGAGTGATGAGCCTAGGGGCTAAGCCTAGGGGGCTTAAGCCTGGAAAATAATATTTTAATATTATTTTAAAAAGAGACATGTGCATTTCTGTTTATCCTAAGTTCTTGGCAAGGGAGGGAACGTGCAAAGGGGATGCACGCTGTGGTACGCATGCAGTTCCCAGGGTGACAAGTGTCAACCCTGGTGCATGCAAATATAAGCGCCAAGCTGAACCGTGGGGGGGGGATCTTCTCTCCATTCGGACCCGAACCTCTGAGCGGAGAACTGGTACAACCTCTGCCAGATACGCTGGTTCATCTCCGAAAGTCGAAAATCCTGTGTTGTCTGAAGAAACCGTGTACACTCTGTCCTGAGCTGTGAGTCTGTGTCTGTTCTTGGCAAACCCGGGAGCACATTCCCTGAACCAGAATCCCTGTGTTGAACTCGAGTGGAAGAATCTTTGGTTGTTGGGGAAAAGCTGAGCCAGCCTGTGCGTGGAGCCTCTGTCCCGAAATCATGTCCTGAGATCATCCTGTGACTGCTGAACCGTTTTGGGAAGCCTTTGTCTGTGTTTCCCGTGGGTTGTTGTGACCATGCAGTACTGGACTGCGTGAGGCTTGTTGTCCTGTGAGCGACTCTCTCCGGGTGAGAGAGTGCGCAGAGGGAGAAGAGAACTCCTGGAAGGAGCCCTGTAGCTGCCATAGAGCCCGGAGACTTCCGGTCCGGTATGTTCCTGTAACCTAAGGTAAGGGAGACTGGCAGCCGAAGGACTGTCTAGGTGACAGAGAAGGTGCACTCTCCTAGGGTGGAGCAAGCATGTGGGGAATGAGGGTCTGTGGGCAGTGAGCGTGGGAGATTCCTGGGAGAGCTTTCTTCCTGGTGGTTGTGTATGTGTTATCTTCCCTGTAACCTTAGCCTGAGTCTAGATTCCTTGCCCTGGGGTGGAGCTCGGTCCCAGCTTAGGGGTGACCTACTGTTGAGCTGATGAACAATGTGGTCTAAGGCTGGGAGGTTCGTGGAAGGCCTGCACTTGGTCGGTGAATTCTACAGCTGTTAAAAGATAAGTATCTGAACTATGATTTATCACATTTGGCATGACTGAGTTGTTTATGTATCATGTATTCCGCTGTGTAAATGAGTTACTGTTGAATGCTATGGCTTGTTAAATTATAGCAATAACTTATATATTCTACTCTGAGAATTAAGTGTGTTTAATTGTGTTAAGCGCATGTGGTTATAATTCTTGTACGGATTATGTAAACATTCATGTATAGAATGGTAAC
>SNQJ01S0082184.1:23059-34321 GCA_010110895.2 Picea sitchensis
CCCTGTAACCTTAGCCCGAGTCTAGATTCCTTGCCCTGGGGTGGAGCTCGGTCCCAGCTCGAGGGTGACCTACTGTTGAGCTGATGAACAGTGTGGTCTAAGGCTGGGAGGTTCGTGGAAGGCCTGCACTTGGTCGGTGAATTCTATAGCCGTTAAAAGATAAGTATCTGAACTATGATTTATCACATTTGGCATGACTGAGCTGTTTATGTATCATGTATTCCGCTGTGTAAATGAGTTACTGTTGAATGCTATGGCTTGTTAAATTATAGCAGTAACTTATATATTTTACTCTGAGAATTAAGTGTGTTTAATTGTGTTAAGCGCATGTGGTTATAATTCATGTACGAATTATGTAAACTGAGAGGTTTGGAAACCTCGGTAGTGAAAGGGTACACTACATGAATGCTCAATTTTTTTTGATCTGCGAATGAAATCATTATTCTAATAGTCTCTTGTCTTGCTACTAGTGCAAATGTATCTTCATAATTAATTCCATATCTTTGTGTGAAGCCTTTAACAACTAATCTTGCCTTTTGTCTTTCAACACTCCCATCACTATTGTACTTAGTCTTATAGACCCATTTAGTACCAATCTTTTTCTTGTCATGTGGAAGTTATGTAAGCTCCCAACTATCATTTATGTGAATAAAATCTATATCTTCTTTCATTTCTTGCACCCAAACCTCATTAGTACATGCATCCTCAAAACATGATGGTTCAAAATCAACCTTAGAAAGTAAAGAAAAATTTACTGTCTCACCTATTGGATTTTCTTCATGTGTTGGACTTTTAATCCTTTGATAAATGTCACTTAATCTTCTTACCTTCCTTGTAGAATTTGAATTAGATGTTGGGGTTGCACTTGGAACTAAATATATAGATAAGGGGCTACTTGGTGGATTTGTAGCACTTGGAACTGAAATATTAGTGGGTTGCTCATTATCAATATCATCAATAATATCCCTATCCAAAACAGATTTAGACATATCATCGTGGCCCTTTTTCTGAACATAAACTCTCACTTCATAAAAAATCACATCTCTTGATACAACAATGCTATTAGTGAGGGGATTATACAACATGTACGCCTTAGTTTGTTCACTATATCCAACAAAAATGCATGACTCACTTTTTGGATCTAACTTTTGTCTCTTTTGATCAACTACATGGACATAGGCTACACAACCAAAGACTATGAAATGATTAACAATAAGATTTTTTTCATACCAGGATTCATATGGGGCCATCATATCAAGTGCACTTGTGGGACATCGATCGAGAATATATATAGTTATAGCAACTGCATCACCCCAAAAAGAATTTCTTAATCCCTTGGTCTGTAACATACTTCTTTCCATTTCCACCACTGTACAATTTTCCCTCTCTGCTACTTTGTTTTGTTGAGGTGTGTAAGAAGTGGTGAGTTGTCTTTTGATTCCATTCATATCACAATAATTCTGAAAATATTTATAACAAAATTCTCCTCCACGATTAGTCCTTAAGAACTTGATTTTGCAACCTCTTTCATTTTCCACAAAAGTTTTAAACCTCTTGAATGTATCAAAGGCTTCATCCATAGTCTTCAAAAAATAAACCCAACAATTTCATGAGTAATCATCAATAAAAGTAATAAAATATGATGACTTACCCAAACTCTTTGTCTATATAGGACCATAAATGTTTGAGTGAACTAATTGAAGTGGATAATGGGCCCTCCATGGATTTCCTTTTGAAAATTCCTCTCTTGCATGTTTTCCTTTAGAACATCCTTCACAAATCTCCTTATGTTCTTGAACCTTAGGCATACCATAAACTAATTATTTTGATGTTAGAAGCTTCATACTATGAAAATTCAAATGTCTATACCTGAGAGGCCACAACCAACTTTTTTCCTCATATGCCATATTGGCAATATGGTTGTTATGTTCTCCAAACATCAATGGGAACATCTTATTCTTTGACATAGGCACAATTGTAACCACCCTATTGCCTCGATTCTTATCATAAATTGTACATTGTTGATTTTCAAACACCACCTTATAATGTTTCTCACACAATTGGCCAACACTCAATAAATTATGCTTTAATTGTGGAGTGTAATAAATGTCTTTAACACTTTTCATATCTTCTTTAGTATGGACTTCCATAGGTATTTTTGCAACAATCTCCAATGCTTTGTCATCACCCAGCTCGATCTTGGATTTGAAACTCTCATCCATTGTAGAGAAAAACTCCTTATTTCCTGACATGTGGTTAGAACACCCTAAATCTAAATACCAAATATCTTTAGTACTATTTCCATCTTTTTCATAAGATAAAAACAAATTGTTTGGAGAGGCCTCATCACCTTCTTGAGCATAATTAACACCTTTGTTATTATTACCTTCTTTTTATATCCATCCCTTTCAAAGTGACCATACCTTTTACAATAATAACAATGGATATTTCTTTTATCAAATTTGTCTTTGCCTCTTCCTCTTGGATAATTTTGATTTTGACCTCTACCTTGGCTTTGGTTGCTTTTGTTTCTAGTGTTGGCATCTTCATTCTTTGCAATTTGCAATTTCGAGGAAAAAACTTTCTTGCCACTTTCTCCAAATGAATCTATCAATCTTTCTTCATGAGACATAAGAGATCCAACTAGGTGATCAAACTAAAGAGTAGACAAATCTTTGCTTTCTTCAATGATTATAGAAACATGGTTCCACCTTGGTGGTAGAGACCTCAACACCTTTTTAATCACAACCTCTTTGTCCACAATTTCTCTAAGAGTAGCCATCTTATTGACTACATGTTTTACTCTCACATAACAATCACTTACATTTTTAGCTTCTTGCATCTTCAAATTCTCTTTTCAATGTTTGTAGCTTACAACTTTGACTCGATCACTACCTTGGTAAGATTCTTGTAGAGTCTTCCATTGCACCTACAATTCTTGGAAATAAGCTTTTATCAAGAGCAATTTGAATATGAAATAATGCTTGAGCATTCTTCTTTCTAAATTCCTTCTTAGCTACTCTATCATTTGCAGTAAGAGTGTTCCAATCTTCTGGCTCTCCATAACCGGTTTCTATAATCTCTCATAGATCTTTCCCTATCAAAAAGGTCATCATCTTGATGCATCAATAATCATAATCACTTCCATTAAATTATGGAATGGGCAAGGAATTAGAGTTTGACATGATTTCTAAAAAATAACCAACTCTGATACCAAATGAAGGAAGGATCTATGCAGGCCTATCTCTGGACTAGATAATCATTCAATTAGAACACCATAACACTATAACAAATGATTAAATCACAATATCATATATTCACTTTTACAATCCATGCATAAAGAAAAAATAAATTATTATTGAGGTAGTTGCACAGAAAAGAGGCATTCACCATTGATCGACTTAGTTGCTCCTCATTGAACACTTACAACAATTTATTTTGGAAAACAACTCATGCATTTTGCATGCATTATTTAGTGAGACAATCTATGTCTAAATAGTAACTCACAGAAAACAAAAGTGCAAATAGATTTCATCATGTCATATGATTGACAAGACTACATAACCTGCATCAATTACCAACAAATTGGACATTGAATGTAAGGCAAAAAAAAGAAGCTGCCAATGCAATTGTAACATTTATTATGAATGAAGCTAACTAGGTCTTGTGTCAAGAGCTGCAACTGCTCACACGACACTGTTAATATAGAGTTAATGACTTATTTGTTCCTTTCTATTTCACTAAATACTATTTCTTTGACAAGGCATTGAACCAGTGTACACAAATGATACAACTGTGCAAAAGGAACTATTGAATAGAATATTTTGATCTTCATCGTGCATAAGCAAGTTGCAACAACAAAAGTGACAGTGTTTCTTGGTGCAGAAGCAAGTTGTAACAACAAATGTAAGAATACACAATGGAAGGCAAAAATTGTAGAATTCATCGAATAAATTTAGAAGTTCAATCGAACAACGAGCTCATGCTCTAGATTGTTTACCGTAATGTCATCATCAAGTACATGATGTGGACATAGATTGTCTTGATTCAAAGTTAAGGCACATAAAGCTTCTTTATTACATTGGATAAGCAAGTTTTAACCGCAAATGTAAGAGTGTATCCTGGTGCATAAGCAAGTTGCAATAAAAAATGTAAGAATATGCAATGGAAGGCAAAAACTATGTAAGAATATGCAATGGAAGGCAAAAACTGAAACGGTAGATTTCTTAGAATAAATTTAGAAGTTAAATTCAACAACAAGCTGATGTTGTAGATTGTTGACAGGAATGTCATCATCAAGTACATGATGATGTGGAGATAGATTGTCTTGATACATAGTTAAGGCAGGTGAGGTTTCTTTTGTTACATTGGATAAATTTATTATTCAAAAATAGGAGTTAGTATTTTTTTAATCCGGATGTATTCGCAGATTGCATCTTTAGGACCGATTTATCTATTTACAAGTTCAGGGAGGAGATATACATAACAAAGGCTTTAAACTAAATACTAAGCTAAGATTATAGACTTTTTCGTAATATATTTGAGATAAAGAAATTATAAGTGTCTGCAAGGTTCTTTGACTGCATAGGTTAAATTTTGGTTCAGAACTGAAGCATAAATAAGATCGCAAATTATAATGGACATAGAAGTTCTATGCACTCATGGCATTAATTTTCTTTCTAATTTTATAATGGTGTGAGCAATGGAAGAAAGAGAGTTTTGATACGTTGAACGAGCTAGGAAAACATTCAATGCTAGTGAAATGCTAGCAGATGTGCTGTGTGATTGTTGACAGAATGCAACGGACGTTTCCAAGCTGTGCTTCCCCTTGCTTTTTATTCTTTTTGTTTAGGTGATGGGGAGTCTTCAAGAAGGAAAAGATAACGGAGCCCCTCTACCGCAGACGACCAGAATCCAGTTCTTCAGGGGCTAGGCTAGGCTTGTTTCTGCTGAGTCTAGTCATTCAGATATAGAGATCCAAGCAGATGAAATGACTGTAAATTCATCGATTACAGGGTTGAGCAATCCTGTTACGATATTTTCAAAATATATAAAAATGTGGACTTAAGAATCGTAAAACTTCAGAATCCAATCTCTTACGGGATTCTTATTAATGGACGACGATTGGAAGATGTTCTGCTACCTTGACAAGTGTTGACGTAGCAGTAAGAACAAACCAAGAAAGATAAAAACTTTCAACAGAGCATCTAAGCATCAAAACTTCCCGTAGTGGACATCAGTCCTGGACACGTAAAAAATTTTAATGGGTATGTGGACTATAGGGTTGTAAACAGAAATAAAGAAGAATACTAGAAATAATGTTGGGAATGAACGCACCAGATCTATTTCAATTGAGTGTATAAATACCATACAGTTGACAATTTTATGGTTAAGAAACGGAAATAACATAAACCGTTTCACTAACTAATTTTTTTAATGAGATTACAACCGTTTCACTAACTATTTTTTTAATGAGATTACAATTCCTAACATTTCCTCTTAATTTTGAGGATTATATTATTAATAATGCTTAAACTTTGTCATTGAAATTGAAAAACATCTCTTCCCAAAGGTTTAGTGAAGATATCAACTAGCTGAGCTTTAGAACCACAAATATTGAGGAAAACACCACCATTTTTGACGAGTTCACGAATTAAGTGAAATCGAGTATCAATGTGTTCACTTTTCGATTAAACACAATATTTTTCGACAAGGAAATGGCTGAGTTATTGTCACAAAAAATCGAAATAGGTTCTTTTGTCGTATATCCAAAATCCATCAAAAGCCTTTTAATCCAAACTGCATGACATGTTGTTGTTGTTGCCGCTACATATTCTGCTTTTGCAGAAGAGATAGAAACTATGGGCTGCTTCTTAGATGCCCTTGAAATCAAATTCTTTCCAAAAAGAAAAGCATAGCCCGATGTGATTTTTCTGTCGTCAATACTTCCTGCATAATCATTGTCGGTATAACCTGTAAGCATATTGTTTGCTGAAGATGTGTACCACAAACCATAAGTGGTTGTACCTGCAATGTATCTTAAGATCCTCTTACCAACTTTTCAATGATAATCCTTAAGAGATTCCATAAACCTGGAAATGTAACTTGTTGCATATGTTATGTCAGGTCTTGTAGTAGTAAGATACATAAGACTACCAACAAGTTGTTTATACAATGTGGAACTTATTACTGATCCCAAATCTTCCTTGCTTAATTTAGTGCCAAGAGAAATATGAGTGTCAGTAGGCTTACACTTTTCCATCTTAAATTTTTTTAAAACTTCAACAACATATTTCTATTGACTAATAAATATGCCATGATCAGATTGGTCTACTTCAATGCCTAAGAAATACTTCATTAATCCAAGATCTGTTATTTCAAACTCATTTTTCATGGCTGATCTAAATGCATCTAACATCATGTTTCTAGTGTAGATCATGTTGTCAACATAAAGACATACGATGAGAATATTACCCTACTGATTTACCTTGATATACAAAGTAGGCTCATTTTTGCTCCTACTGAAACCATCTTCGAGTAAATAATGATCAATTCTACTATACCAAGCTCACGGAGCTTGCTTCAAACAGTACAAGGCTTTCTTTAATTTGTACACTCGATGCTCTTGTGTTTTAACTTCAAATTCAGGTGGTTGATGGACATACACTTCTTCATTTAACACTTCATTCAAGAAGGCGGACTTGACATTCATTTGATAAATAGACCACTTATTTTGTGCTGCAATGGCCAAAACAAATCGAACAGTATCTAATCTTGCTACAAGTGCGAAAGTTTCACCATAATCAATGCCAGGTTGTTGTGAAAAACCTTTGGCAACTAACCTTGCTTTGTGTTTCTCAATCTCACCTTTTTCATTAAGTTTAGTTCTATAAACCCATTTGACACTTATGACATTTGTATCTGTAGGTAGATCAACTAAATCCCATGTATTGTTTCTTTCAATAGCTTCTATTTCATTATTCATTGCATCTACCCATTCTTTTTGCTTTGCAGCTTCATCAAAACAAGTAGGTTGAAATGAAAAAAATGCAAATTGTACTACATTATCATCTTGGTCATATATATCACGCAAAATTCTCATTCTTTGATGATTATGGTCAGAATCTAAATCACCATGGGATGAAGAATCATTATGAGATGAAGAACTACTTTCATTTTCAACTTGCAATATTGGAAGACGTGTTATTGATTCTTGATGTTCATCTAACTTTGTAGGTGCTTGATGTTCATCTAACTCAAGAGAAGGATTGTGAGAAGTATTGTTTTCCATTTCATCCCATGATTTATCTTCCATAAATTTAACATCTCTACTTACTAGAAATTTCTTAGTAACAAGATTGTATAATCTGTATGCTTTCGACTATTCACTATAGCCAATAAAAATGTACTTCTCACTTCTATCATCAAGATTCTTTCTTAGCTCTTCATGAACATGAGAAAAAGAAACACAACCAAAAATTTTGAAATGAGAAACATTTACCTTAGATCCACTCCATTTTTCTTCAGGTACTTTACCTTGAACACTGGAAGTTGGTGATCTTTTAAGTATGTAAATTGAACATGAAACTGCTTTAGCCCAGTAATCTTTGGACATTTTTCTTATTGTAAGTAAACTCCTGGCCATGTTCATGATGGTGTGATTCTTTCTTTCTGCCACTCCATTTTGTTGTGGAGTATATCTGGTAGTCGTTTTCTTTTTAATACCATGATGTTTACAAAAATCAACAAACTCACTTGAGTCATATTCACCTCCTCCATCGGATCTCAAAACTTTGACAAATCTGCCACTTTGTTTCTCTGCTTCAACCTTGAATTCTTTGAATCTAGTGAAAGTCTCAGATTTGTGTTTGAGAAAATAAATCCAAACTTTCCTGCTAAAATCATCAATAAATGTGAGAAAATAAAAACTTCCACCAATCGACTGATTTTGCATAGGTCCACATAAGTCGGTGTGAACTAACTCTAAGCACTCTTTGGCTCTATAAGAGGATGATGGAAACCTATATCGCTAATGTTTTCCTACTATGCAACTTTCACAAAAAGGAATTTGATTAATCGAAGGAGGCAATCATGTCACCATAGACTGTCTTTGTAACAAACTCATACTTTTGACTGGTAAATGACCATAACGATAATGCCATAACTCAGTTTCAGTCACATTAGAAATATTACATGCATACATCTTCCCACTTCTCATTTCTAAGGGAAACAATCTGTTCTTTGTCATCGGGACTTTTGCAACAAGTCTTTTAGTTGGATTAAGAATTGTGCAAGTGTTGTTGTGGAAAGTAACATCATAACCATGTGCCATTAATTTCCCTATACGCAACAAATTATGTTTGATATTTGGTACATAGTAAACATCAGAAATATTTTTCACTTCACCCTGCTTTGTTAAAACTGGCACAACACATTTTCCTGAAGCTTTGATCAGATGATCATCACCCAAACGAATTATAGTAATAAGAGATGTATCAATATTAGAAAGTAAATCATTGTGACCAGTCATATGATTGATACATCTACTATCTAGCAACCAAACATCTTTGTCAAGAATTTGCTGAGATACTTGACATGAAAGAGACAAAGTATCAGATGTTTCACTTTCTGTGATATTAGCTTTATTTCTATACTACAACTTACGACATTCAGATATATGGTGACCCAACGTTTTACAATAATGACATTGAATTTATGATTTATTTGTCCATCCCTGACCATTTTCTTGTGAAGACGATCTTGACTGCTCTGAATTGTCTTTTGTTTGTTCAAGTTTATCTCTTGTTTGAGAACATCCTCGAACACGCCCATGAAAACATCTTCCTTTGCCTCTGTCCATTGACACCTTAGTTTGAAATGCATGTTCTCAAGTACCAAGATCCAAGGTCATCCTTGCTTCATGAGATAACAACGAACTAGACAATTCTTCTTTAGAAAATTTAGTTAGATCTTTCGACTCAAGAAAAGCAGTAACTACCATTTCAAATTTCTTAGGTAAAATTCTAAGAACTTTTTCAACAAATCTTTGGTCTGTGAGTTCTTTTTTTCCATTAATCCTAATTCGATTCATAATAACCATAACTTTAGTCATAAACTGATCAACACTTTCCGATTCACTCATTTTGAGGGTTTCAAATTGAGTTCTAAGGGTTTGAAGTCTCACAGTTTTCATTTTATCATTACCCTTATAAGCTAACTTAAGAATATCCCATGCTTCTTTAGCAGTGTTGGCACCAATAATTTTAGCAAATATAGAATCATTTAAAGAAACTAAAATATATGATTTGGCTTTTCCTTCTTTTTGCTTAAGTTCTTCTAATGTTTTTCTTTGAACAATAGTCATAGCTGTAACAACATTTGCATCAGGTTCTATGAACCCTGTTTCAACACAATCCCAACATCCCTGACCTTGCAAAATGGATTTCACCTTCTCACTCCAAAAATCATAATTGGAACCAACTAAAGTTGGTGCTTGAATTGACCAAGAACTAAACATTTTTCTAATTCCAAAATATCAGCCACAATTTTTTTTTTTAAATAATTGATATAATGAAACTTTAAATAAACTCCAAATTTTATAAGTACTCTTTAGCAAAATCGAGAGTAAGGGAATTCCAAGCCTGTAATTCTCAGCCAAAGACCTCTTCCAATTCGACAGTGGCTCTTCTCCAAACCGACGATAGCTCTATGGAACTTCTTCAAACTGGCAGGAAGCTCTTCTCCAAACCGGTGGCAGCTCCGTGACACTTCTTCAAACTGGCAAGCAGATTCTTCAAACTGGCTGGCGACACAGACAACAACTCAACGTTCAGATGGTATTCTTCACTGTGGAAGAGAGATGCGGAATAGGAATCGAAAGAGAGACACAAACAACAATAGGAATCTCCTTCTCCCAACTTATCTCTCTGATACCATGTAAACAAAAATAAAGAAGAATACCAGAAATAATGTTGGGAATGAACACACCAGATCTATTTCAATTGAGTGTATAAATACCATACAATTGACAGTTTTATGGTTAAGAAACGGGAGTAACAGTAAACCGTTTCACTAACTAATTTCTTTAACGAGATTACAATTCCTAGCAAGGGTTACCCACTTGAGTTATACACAACCTGAGTGAAGGTAATGCCATAATCCTATTCAGTTTTATGTGTTGCTCATATCCGATGGTAGTTGAGGGAAGTTCAAGGCACTGAGCACATGGTAACTATCCCATGGTGGCTGAGGGAAGTTCAATGCATGTGGCATTACCATTGATGAGACCTATGCATTATAGTTGATGACACCCATACAAGGTTAGATGAAGGGATAAATGAACATTGAAGGAACGTACAAGTGACGGTTCATTCTCAAATTTCAATTGTGCTTGGATCTTCTCCATTCCAGCGTTCAACTTTACTTTGTTACTACTCTGCTCCAGACTCGAACGCTGCTCTGCTTTGATGTTCTACCCTATTTCAATTCATGCTTCTTTCCTTTTAGGCTTTACTTTTTACATTTTAGAATAACCAGCCTAGGGACACTATATATTCCACTTGGCTTGAATTGTTATATTAATATTTCTTGACCCGAGCATGCAAATATTGGGATGAGGGTTTTAAATTCCCTTGAGCCTGTCTTTCTTGTTGGTGCTTCTGTTGTGGGTTCAATGGACTTTGCAAATAAACAAAGGATTTGTAGCAAAGGTAGTGGCAAAGGAAAGCAAGTCTTCTACAGTTCATTCCCAAATTCCAACTACTTAGCCTTTTCTCTTGGTATTCTCTGCCTCCAACTTTGCTATGCTATTGTTGCTATATTTTGGTTTGATATTTTCGAAATAAAGTGGTCAAATACTTACTTACCTAGTTAGATTTGTGACACAAAATCATCCAAATACATTGGTCAAATACTTAAAGAGATTTATGAATTGACTTTTGAAATTTTGATATGTGAGTTGAAAGGACGATGCTATGTCTACATCCAATTTACATACATCCAATTTAATTTACATACATTTCAAAACTTTGAAAACTTTAATAACTTTGAAAACTTTAATATGTAAATTTATAGGTCAAAAATTTAATATGTAGATAGTGGGATTAGCATTTCTCAAATGTTCAATAATAATAGTGATAACTAATTAAATTAGTTTTTAAAATTTAAAATATTTATAAATATTATATGTATTCAATTTATATGTGAAAACTTTAATATGTGGATAGTGAGATTAACATTTAATAATTGTTCAATAATAATGGT
>SNQJ01S0082184.1:42105-70474 GCA_010110895.2 Picea sitchensis
CTTAGCGAGACTTACTACCAGTGCTCGGTCGTCTCTTTATACCAACTACCAGTGAACCTTATTATCTGGATGAGCGAACTATATCAGACAGTACCAAGGAACATCGATTGCAGATATAGGCAAATAAGAGAGATCACAATGAGTGCATAAAATGAGACAAACAAAGAAACTTCAGAGATTTAAACACATATGCGGAAGACTTTTGATATTATATTAATTAGAGCAAATCACTCGGGTATTACAATATGTGCCAGATGCACAGATTTAGAGCAGACTACTCTTTGCTCGACTTACAGACTTACAGACTTAGAAAGACACGAAGCTTCAGACAGAAGGGAAGCTTAGAGAGTCGGACTCCTAAACTCTCAAAATGCTGCTCCCAAATAATGAGCCTTCATCCTTCTTTTATACAAATTTTTGAAGGAAGAGTCATCATGAAGCCAAGACCTAAAGAGACTTGTGGTCCTACATGTCAGCCATACAATCTTACTTTTAGGATTCGGCATATGTATTTACGCAGGAATCTCCGACCAAATCATCAACTTTATTTTCAATCAACCGAAAGAAGATAAGACAGTAGATCTGACGGGGTGATCATGCAAGATTCCCCGATCAGAGGACAATCATAAAGTAAAATATCACATTAAAAATTAGAGCATCTTGGAAATGTGGGTCAAACCGCACCAAAAGTCGGAGAAGTGCTCCGAGTTTCCAAGATTCTCTTTATTTTACATGATCACACTATGTACAAAGTGGAGTTTAATGACGACAACCCACAGAACCCGAATGGCACCACTGTTGGCCATTTAGACGTGAAGGTACACTGTGGAGTTTGATATGTAAACCCACAGAAACCAATTATTATAATGGATAATCATGAAAATGTCTAAAGTTATAAGGATCCCAATGTTGAGTCTAAATTTATCTGAATAGTTTAGGATCCTCATTACTTTCTTCATCTTGATGGAGTAAAAACTTGGTTCGAATTATCCATGGATGCTTTTCTCTTACAAACATCATCTTATATTCTTCTTCTAAAAATAGATCAACAATAGTGTCAAGCTTTCTATTATGGAAAAGAAACATTCTGCCAACTTCTGATACTTGAGGATGTATTCTGACTGGATTTAATCCAAACTTATGACACCATTCCATTAGCCAGTCTGGTTCAAGACCTAAAATGAAGGAATCTGCAAATTTTATCATACAGTAATAATATTTATATCTGTCTGTTCAAAGACAAATATGAAACCACATTTCTTTATACTGATGATAATTTATGTTAAAAAAAAATTCTTTTGGATTTCCATTCGGCCAATCCTGTATAGTTCTCATCCTATTAATTTGGAAGAAGTTCCAAGCAGGGGTTTCTTGCCATCTTTGTGTCTGCTGATCAAACCATTCTCTACTAGCAGATCTGATTCTACTAAGATCTCTCATCTCTACTAATTTTTCTGGCTTGGTGCATTCTACCAAGTATATGCTGAGGAGGAAGTACATTTATATGTGTATTTCTTGAAAGTCCAGGCAATCCCAACTCTATTTTTTCTGCTGCTCGGAGCTGCCATTCTGGTATCCAATTTTGTTCAAAGACTTCCCAAGGAGTGTTATCAGCCAAATAGTGAGTAACAGGAGCATTTCGCTGATCATCCCAAACTTCTACAATTACCAGACTTTTCTTGCAATAAGCAATTTGAGCATGGGATTCAGAGACAAATGGCAGTTCAATCCTTTTAGGAGGATTTTCACTTATACTTGGTAATGTAATAAAATATCCTGGTCTCTTGTTTAGACAATGGCAAGAACCATGCGGTTCTACAGCAGAAAGAAAAGGATTACCAAGGATACAGTCAACTGGTAAATCTGAAATTTGGCATTTCATCCCTAAAGCGTATTCTCCCAAAATAAAAATTCCTTTAGGGACTTCAAAATGAAAAGAACTATTTACATTTCCTAGTCTAGTGGCTGAGCCAAAACTAGGAAGCCAATATTTTGCAGGTGATCAGAATCTGGACTAGGGGTCTAAAATTTGTTCATTTTTCAAAGTGCTCGGAATGCAATGAAAACAGTGCCATTGCGTCCGTCTCGTTCTCCTGATTCCGGAGGTATATTTATTTTCGCAAACGGAGTCCGTATGGAGAAGTTATCGAGGTCTGTTCGCCGAGCCAAACAGGGAAAAAAATGATGCTGATTGTACCTGTCCGTACAGTCCGTATAGGACACGTGGCAGGCCGTACAGCCTACGTGGCCTGTCCGTACAGGACACGTGGCAGCTCCTGGGTGTGACACGTGTCATGCATTTATGGCACTTTCAGCACACGGTTTGACCAATATTGAAGTGACACGTGTCACCACTGGATGGGTGACACGTGGCACCTGTTGACGTCAGCATCTTACGTGGCCGGAATGACATGGAGACCGTACAACATACGTGGCAGGTGACGTGGCGCATTTCCTTTGGATGGTTGTTAGCGAATGGAATTGTGACACGTGTCCGTTTGTGGGAAAATTATATGAGGACACGTGGCCCAATCGGAGGGCGCCACGTGTCCCCTCGTTTTTGGTCTATGGTTGGTTTGTTCAAAAGTTTATGGAGGCCGCGGGGTTCGACCCCCAGACCTCCCCTATATGCTACGCCTTTACTAAACTCCGATAGCCAACATACCGTTTTGTGTTACTTGTTATACGGGTGGACGCATATGTATTTATTTTTGCGTATTGATCATATAGAAAGGGGGGCGGGCCGGGGCTTAGCCCCGACCCACGGTCCGTTGCACAGTACCATACGACCTCCACATTGGAATTCGGCGCGCGCGGGAGTTTAAGTTTTGATACACGGTTATATTAACCATTCAACGAAAACATATAATATGTGCTATTATATGTATAACCATTGTTTTAAACGGTGCGCGGGGTTAATTAAATAACCCACGGTTTTTATTTAACCATTGATATGACCATTCCGGTGGATAAACGCGCGGGATTTTAAAATTGGTTTTTGTTTTCAAACGCCCGCCACATGTCAATTTCTGGTGTAACCAAGGAACAATTAGCCCTTTTTGGCGCGCGGAACCTGGCCACATGGCCTCATGCGCCCATCACCTCCGGGATTTGGGGGCTTAGTTCCCTAATCGTTAGACAAATTGACACCAATTACGGGACGCGCGTGGGTGCTAGGTTTTGGACGGAAAAATGCCTGAAGCTAGGTGCAGACTGCGGGAGGTGCAGAATGGCGAACAGGTAACCAGGGCCAAAGGGGAAAAATGGCAGCAAGCATAACTTTTGGAGTTTTTGGGCAAATGAGGCTCTGTAAAAGCCCAGCTAGGGGTTTTTGGACGTTCTGAGTCCATTGGTGAGGTTATCACAGGCATTTGAAGAGCCCATTTGCAGGTTTTTCACATTTGAAGCTTGAGGAAGCTCCATGAAGATTAAAGCCCTCATTGTTTGAGGCATTGCTCAGATGAGCACTTAACCATTTTCTGAGACTGAATAGTCATTTTTGACTGTTTATTATGCTCTGAACACATTGGGATAGGTTTCAGATCCATTGAAGGACTTCTACAGGTATTTTTATCTCATTCTTGCTCAGGGAAGCTTGGAGGCCACTTGTAGAAGAGGTCATTGCTGGATGAGCCATTGTCCATTTGCAGAGTTTTTACAGTCAAATTTGGGGTTTTTATGTATTCTGAACTCAATGGTACAGCCTGTAAATCCATCTGAGTTGAGAAGAAGCTTGTAATGAGCATTTGACAAACTAATCCCAAAGAGCCAAGTCCATTGAAGGAGGCTCAAGGAGACGTAGCTCAGAGAGGGGTGAACTCCTTTATCATCTTTCTTTTGTTGTGAGTTTACTGTGTTATTTGCTGCACTTTTAATGGCTGTGTATTTGTTTATAACACATCTTTAAGCATTTAAAAGGACATTCCTCACACATGAACATTGCAAAGAAGAACCAAAAACTTAACACATAAACCAGTCATGCACATTTTTAACACATGAAGCAAGGTCCTGTTAAGATTTAATTATGAGGTAGAGGGTGCTTGCATAGCATAACAAGTTAGCCTTCTATTTTCAGATCAGCAGGGATGAGGTCTTTATTTAGCATGTTAAGATCAGATCCAGTATCTATAAGTGCAGTTAGGAAAAATGTTTCTTGATTTATTTCTAACTGGATCTTGACATAATATTTTTGATATTTTACAGGCATAATTTTCATACCTGTCATTCCCTACATTTCAATTGTTGTTTTCTCTTGGACATTTAATTCAAAAGGAGCATCTTTGAGAGGAGGAGGGATGGAATCCAATCTTTCCTTAATTTCTTTAATTTCTTGCCTTGCCCATGAGTCAATTTTAAAGTTGAATTATGCATCTCCTTCCATTCTCCTCACCTTCTCTTTTAATTCACAAACTTCTTTTTTTAGAGAGAAGACTTCTTTAGCTAAGTCAGTAAGAGAGGTATTATGTAACCACGGCTCTCTATTGAATTTGATTTATGTATTTGTATTTTTGTCAAAGGAAGCATCAATGAACAAAGGCTGTCTTTTTGGCAATTCAAAATGTTTATTTCTCTGTTCTGCTTTGACTGTCTTAATAAAAGTTTCAACGAGAGAATTTTTCATGTCACCTTCAGGGAGGTTCTTGATTTGGGCCAGCATTTGTGCCTCCTGATCTCCTGTATTCTGGAACATGCAGACTTTAAGTTTTTGTTGTATCTCAGGTTTTGATTCAGGATCAGAACCGTCAATATTACTTTTACAAGAACAAAAATCAGGATTGTTGCAATTGCAATACTGATTCATCAAAATTTCCTTTTCTGATCTATATTCAAACTCAGATGTGCTGCTGGAAGTTGAAAAACATCCTTCCCAAAGAAGATGAACTTGTTCATGTTTAGGAAAAGGATGGTAAGGGCACTGGTTTGTTTCATGGGTATTGGCCCTACATTTGTTGCAGTGTGTTCGCAGAGCTAGCTGTTTTTTCTCTTGGGCTTCTTTAGCCTTTTGTTCTAAGAGTTTCCCTTTAGATTTTCTGGATGCTGCATTTTCTGGACAATTATGGGTATAATGCCCATGATTTCCACATATCCAGTAGATAATTCCTTGTTTTGCTTCATGTGTGTGGCTTTTGAGCTTTATATCTTTAGGCTCATAATAATGAGTCCTGGGTATATATTTGTATATGGCTTTGTACTTTCTTTCCTTTTCTTCCCTGGGATGTTTTCGCCTCTTTTTTCTTTTCCTGGCTGAATTTGTAAGGTATAAGCCATATTGTTCACAGATAGATTTTTGGTCAGGTAGATATGCAGACTTTGACAAAGAATGTTGCACCTTCATGCTAGTGCATAATCCTATTAAAGCTTTAGTTACCAGGGAATAGACTTCTCCCCAGGTATACATCTCATAAGGAAGTTTGAATACTTCCTCCATCTTTAGATATTCTACAAATTTACTTGGTAGAGCTGCCAAGTAGACTTGTTTCCATAATAGATTTTCACTTTCTTTGACCTCAAAGATTCTTTGTGTCAATTCTTTATGAAATTGCTCATATTCAAACATTTTTCTACATTTCATATTCATGAGAATGATCTCATGTTTGTGAGCAATTTCATTCTCTGTTCTACACCAGTGCTCAAGTATTGCAGTGGTAAGAGCACCAATCATATTGTTTACTGCAGAATCATCAGTGTGATATACAATATCACCTTCTTCATCTTTCAGGATTTCTGCTTCCATTTTTGTAATCATTAAGGGAGAAGATATAACTTCCCACCACTTGCTTAGAGTTCCTGTAAAACACTGAATAATTGTTTTGCATGCCTCCACTTCAGTTTTTCCTTTCATGCACATGATTTTGCATGAGACATACATTCTGTCAATCATTTGTCTTATTTGTGCAATTGACAGGTTATCAATGTTCCATTCTTGGAACCAATCCTCAACAAATGTTTGAGTATCTGGGAGCCTACCTTTCCCGACTAGATCAGGGGCTGATGGTCTAGTAGAATGATGTGGAAGATCTTCATAGGCTGGGTTTTTAACAGTTACTAAATCATGCCTATCTTTAGAAGAGGATTCAGGTACTTCCTCTTCTGGTGGAAAATGTAATGGAAATCTTTTTACAGTTTCTATCTCAGAGGATTTATGTATAGGAGATAGAATGGAAATGTGAGAGCTTGGAAGGATAAAGGAACTGGGAATAGGTTTATCATGATGACTGCTTTTGCCTTTTATTTCTGTCAAAGATTTTCCCATAGTTGAGAAGGCATTACCTAATCCTTCCATTATTTCTTCATGGTTTCTACTAGATTCTCTGGCCCTATAGGAAATTTCTGAAAGAGCAGAATCCATTTTATCCTTTACTTCAATAACTTTCCCTTGTATTTGGTCCACAGATTGTACTATAGTATTTGTGGACACCTGAAGATCCATAATTTGGTCTTTTCGGGCATAGTCATTGGTTATGAAAGTGTGTGTAGCCATTCCCCTTAAAGCAGTATTTGTCCAGTTAATCTGTTCAGAAACTGACTGGACCCTTTTATCAATTCCAGACAACTGAATGGCTTCTTCTGATAATAACAAAGGAACTGCTTTTACTTGTTTAGCATTGTTTTCCAGCACAATTCCTTTAAAAGGTGGAAAAGTGGAATTTGATTCAACAATACTTCCATCAATGCTCTTCCACTTATGTTTTGGAGAAGGAGATTCAGAGGTTTCTCCTACCATTTGAACTATAGTCATTTGTTTTAATTTCCTCCATTCAAAGAAGGAAATCCAACTATCTTCTTCAGACATAAATTTCTGCCATTCTTTAGATAATCTTATTTTTTCAGAGTCTGGTATGACTGTGTCGAATTCTTTTGTTTCAGGATTTGTAAACAAATCCCAGTTCAACATTATTTTGATCCATTCCTCAGGAATAGATCCTTTCTGACACCCTTTCATGATTATATGAAATTTGTGAATTTCATCTATGGTAGGTCTTTGGATATCACTGGGTAAGGGATTAGTAAATCTACAATCAGGGATGAGTATATCACATTGTTCAACATACCCCAACCCATACTTTGGAGTGCCAGGTGGTCTCATTCCCTTATAAATGTCTTTGATTCTAGGATCCAATGATTCTATTGAAGGCATGTAATGAATCATAAAGCAAAAATCATTTTCTAAAGTAGATACAGGAGAATCTATGGTATTATGTACAGATCTAACAGATACTGAAGAATCCATTATAGTATATGTTACTATTTCTGCATAGAAAAGCAGGGCTTTTAGTCTTATGTCTTCTCGAAAGAAGATTAGACAAGCTCCTGGTTGACTGCTCAGGCAGAAACTAGCAAATCTTTCAGGAAGTCGCAGTAGTGAAAACTGTGCCTTTAAACAGCCCGAGACTACTGATACGACTTCAAATGTGTCACAAGAGTGGAACTGTGCCTTTAAACAGCCCGAGACTCTTGATACGGCACTGGATTCCTAACACACAAGATTTGACACACAGATGTATACATAGAGAAAACACAGAGCGAATAGCTATATCAGATCTAAGAGAGTCTGATATCATACCCNGAAGGTTATGGTATCAGAGCCATGACCTTCTTTTCAACCTGGGTATGATATCAGACTCTCTTAGATCTGATATATCTATTCGCTCTGTGTTTTTTCTGTGTATGAATATTTGTGTGTGATCCATAAGGAATCCTGTGCCGTATCAAGAGTCTCAGGCTGTTTAAAGGCATATTTTCCACTCTTGCGACACATTTGAGGCCGTATCAGTAGTCTCGTGTTGTTTAAAGGCACAATTTCCACTACTGCGACCTCCTTAAAGATTTGCTAGTTTCTGCCTGAGCAGTCGACCAGGAGCCTATCTAAACTCTCTCTTAGGAGGAGGATTAAGATTAAACGCCCTGCTTTTCTGTGCAGAAATAGTAATATCTACTATTATGGATTCCAGGTCAGTATCCTTTAGAGAAGCAAGAAATGCTGAAGAAAAAAGTACCTCTGGATCTGACCCTATAAATAGTTTAGAGTCAATGTTTGCTTTCAATAGAACTCAAAGTATAAATCATGCAAGCATAGAAGAAGTCGAGTTAAACCCACAAGCTGCATGGAAATTACCTCCTATTTCTCCTAGCAGAGTATATTAGGATTTAAATATGTTTCATCTCAAAGCCGTGACCAGAGTTATTGTAAAATAATCTGTGAGTAGAATACATCAGAACAGTGATGTCAGTCAAACAATTTCTCTTATCAATCCAAAAGAAGTCCAAAAGGAAGCTAAAAAACATGGAACAAACTACCTTCACTTTGGATGCATCAGAATTGGAATCATTCCACTTGTCCACAAAGGAATAGACTCCTATGTGTTATGTACAGTAAGATATTTAACCCATAACAAGTTCACTAATTCCCTGATCGGAGAAATAGTTGCCCCTCTTTCAAATGGGCCTGTATACTTTGACTGTTATCCAAATTTATCTGTATATACCTTTGATGAAAATATTGCAAACATATTAAAACTACAGATTTGAACAATCGGATTTGATATGTGTCCTACTAGGACAAATATATCTATCCAAGCTAGAGGATGTTTTAGACATACCAATACTTTATTCCCTGCTGTCTTACATGCCCCTAGCAAAGAATCTCAGTCAAGTACTTTGGTCATAACAGATCCTTTAAACCAAAAGATGGAACATTGTACTATAAAATGGGAAAACTTATCTTTCTCTACTGACTGGGTCATTGATACCCCAAGGGCACCAATACCAAGAGCCATCACCTCTGCCCAAATAAAAGAAACTCCCAACTCTCCAGTTATTTCTTTTCCCCAAAGAAATCTTTCCAGATCTCCTTCTTGTACAAATTCTACTCCTACATTCCCTCCTTCATCATTTTGTTTACATGCTTCACTCCAGTCTTTAGCAAACCAAGTGGGGAAAATTCCCTTTGCAGTAAAATGTTTTGATTGTGGAGAACTAATAACTCTGTCCACTCTTTCTACTTTTGAGGAAAATGAAAGAGTATAATTTGAGCATGCAAATCATAATCCAAGGACAAATTTACCTCCACCAATTTCTACTGCCAAAGACCAATGTCCCCATCCTCAATGTTCTGATATTCCTTTTCCGCATGATTCTCATGTTTTGGTTATCCAAGATAACCTTTGTACAAAAATAAGTCAGAGGAAAGAAGCCTATATCCCTAAGGATACAAGAAGGCCATCTGCTCCAGAGATTAAAAAGTTTTTCCTTCTTTCTAAAGGATGCATCAGAGATACAGTCAAATCAGAATGGATGAAAGAAATGCTAAATTGGGATTTGTTTTCTCATCCAAGCTCAAAAGAATTTGCCAGAAAAACTTCAAATGAAGAAAAGACTAGACTAGCCCAAAAATGGAAACATTTTATGGACAAAGAGAATATTTATATATCCTTTTATGAATGGTATAAAAGAAATCATCAAGCCCATTCATGGGATTTAGCTCCTCAGAAGTCTAGTCCTATGTGTTGTCTGGTACAAACTCTTTCTATATCTGATATAGGAAGAGAGATTAATAAAATCAAGAAATCTATGGCAAATGTTCCAGAACAGAAGAAAGAAGAAGAAGATGAAAGTCTTCAAGTCAAACATCAGAAATATCATGTCTTGATTGAATTAAAAATTCAAGACCGACATTTCGGATTAAAGACATTGATAGATACTGGATCAGACTTAAATATGTTGAATAAGCATGTTATCCCTGTCTCTTTATGGGAGAAAACTCAAGCTATGGTTGTGGGACTAGGAAACATTCCCAATAATATTTCATTTTAGATTCCAGAAGCAATTCTTTGTTTCCAAGATTACTGCCTAAAGTTGAAATTCCTCTTAGCAGATATTCCTGTTGCCTGTATCCTTGGCACTCCTTTCCTTGCAGCAGTATCACCTCATGGTTCGACCATGGTGACTCCAGAAAAGCCAGGATACTTGATCACAGTTCCTTCTCCACAGGGTAGACTCACAATCAAACTACCTTTTGTATCTACCCCAAGAATCTCAGATGTTGTCCAGCTAAGTCTCAGAAAGAATGAAAAAATAAAAGAACTGAAGCAGTTCCAAATAGGGATTAGAATCAGACATCAATTGAAAAAAGAAGACATACAAGAAAAAATTCTCTTATTAAAGCATGAATTTATTAACTCAGTCTGCTCAAAAAATCCTACTGCTTTTTGGAAACAAAAGAAACATGAAGTCTCCCTTCCATACAGAGAAGACTACCAAGGCAATCCTTGCAAAAGAAGAGCCATACCAATGAATGCTGAATATCAGAAGCTATGTGCAGACGAAATTGAGGGTTTTCTTAATAAAGAACTTATTAGAAAATCTACTAGTCCTTGGAACTGTTATGGGTTCTATGTAAATAAACATTCAGAACAAATCAGAGGAGTTCCTTGACTAGTAGTAAACTACAAGCCCTTGAATAAAGTTTTGGCTGATGATACATATCCCATTCCAAATAAAAACAGTCTAGTCACTAGAATTGCAGGGGCAAAGATTTTTTCAAAATTTGACTTAAAATCAGGATTCTGGCAAGTGGCTATTAGTGAAAAGGATAAATTTAAAACTTCTTTTAATGTTCCTGCTGGACATTATGAATGGAATGCGATGCCATTTGGATTGAAGAATGCTCCTGCAAAATTTCAAAGGGTTATGGATGACACTCTTAAGCCATACTTTGATTGGCTTATTGTATATATTGATGACATTCTTGTCTTTTCTTCATCCATTGATCAACATTTTAAGAATCTGAAGAAGCTTCTGTAGGTAATCAAGCAAGTTGGCTTAGTTATGTCAAAGAAAAAGATTGAGCTTTTTTAGACTCAAATAAAGTTTCTTGGTCATACTATTGACAATGGCCAAATTACTCTGCAAACTCATGCTGTAGAATTTGTAGATAAATTTCTAGATAAGATTCTTGATAGAACACAACTACAAAGGTTTTTGGGAAGTTTAAATTACATAAGCCATTTTTATAAAAAATGTGCCCAGGNATAGACTAAAAAAGGAACCAAGCCCATGGATAGAATCCCATACCCAAGCTGTGAGAAATATTAAGGCAAAGACCAAGAATCTTCCAATCTTGCACATCTCTGATGATGATCTTCCAAAGATAGTAGAAACTGATGCAAGCAATATTGGTTGGGGAGCAGTGTTAAAGCAAGTCAGGGACAAAGGAAAAGAAGAGGTTATTCAATTTGCCTCTGGTTTATGGCAAGCAACAAAAAAGAATTATTCTGCTTTAGACAAAGAAATCAAAGCTGCTTTAAATGCCATTCATAAATTTGAAATTTATTTAATTTATAAAAAGTTTCTATTAAGGACTGATGCTGCAGCAATGAACAAAGTCCTTAACAAAGATCTGAAAAATCTTGGAGATTCTAAATTTGCTCGATGGCAAGCTCTCTTTAGCAATTTTGATTTTTCTATAGAGTATATCAAAGGAGCAAACAACTCTATTCCAGATTTTTTGAGTAGAGAACATTTACAGAATCTCCGTCTACTAATCTTTGTACAGCTAAGAGATGGAATAGAAAGAGTGGTAGACATTCCTGACTCCCTAGACTCGGAATCTTATTCAACAGATTGGGTACCTCGTTGGGAATTAAGGAGCACAAAAATTCTTTCCCAAACTACTCAGGTCTCATATTCAAGTTTAGTTCCTGAGGTAAGAGGAAGAAGAATATCGAATGTTTTGACCCCCATGGTTACTCAAATAAATGAAAGAGCAACTCAAACACAACATGCTCTAACTAATCTTTTCCATGATATAACTCTCATCTGGGATATAAGAAATGAAACAAAGAATTGCTTCTGGAATCTGAAATGAAATATTATTGGGAATGTTTCCTAGTCCCACAACCATAGCTTGAGTTTTCTCCCATAAAGACACAGGGATAACATGCTTATTCAACATATTTAAGTCTGATCCAGTATCTATCAATGTCTTTAATCTGAAATGCAGGTCTTGAATTTTTAATTCAATCAAGAGATGATATTTCTGATGTTTGGCTTGAAGACTTTCATCTTCTTCTTCTTTCTTCTGTTCTGGAACATTTGCCATAGATTTCTTTATCTTATTAATCTCTCTTCCTATATCAGATATAGAAAGAGTTTGTACCGGACAACACATAGGACTAGACTTCTGAGGAGCTAAATCCCATGAATGGGCTTGATGATTTCTTTTATACCATTCATAAAATGATATATAAATATTCTCTTTGTCCATAAAATGTTTCCAGTTTTGGGCTAGTCTAGTCTTTTCTTCATTTGAAGTTTTTCTGGCAAATTCTTTTGAGCTTGGATGAGAAAACAAATCCCAATTTATCATTTCTTTCATCCATTCTGATTTGACTGTATCTCTGATGCATCCTTTAGAAAGAAGGATAAACTTTTTAATCCTTGGAGCAGATGGCCTTCTTGTATCCTTAGGGATATAGGCTTCTTTCCTCTGACTTATTTTTGTACAAAGGTTATCTTGGATAACCAAAACATGAGAATCATGCGGAAAAGGAATATTAGAACATTGAGGATGGGGACATTGGTCTTTGGCAGTAGAAATTGGTGGAGGTAAATTTGTCCTTGGATTATGATCTGCATCCTCAAATTGTTCTCTTTCATTTTCCTCAAAAGCAGAAAGAGTGGACAGAGTTATTAGTTCTCCAGAATCAAAACATTTTACTACAAAGGGAATTTTCCCCACTTGGTTTGCTAAATACTGGAGTGAAGCATGTAAACAAAATGATGAAGGAGGGAATGTAGGAGTAGAATTTGTACAAGAAGGAGATCTGGAAAGATTTTTTTGGGGAAAAGAAATAACTGCAGAGTTGGGAGTTTCTTTTATTTGGGCAGAGGTGATGGATCTTGGTATTGGTGCCCTTGGGGTATCAATGACCCAGTCAGTAGGGAAAGATAAGTTTTCCCATTTTATAGTACAATGTTCCATCTTTTGGTTTAAAAGATCTGTTATGACCAAAGTACTTGACTGGGATTCTTTGCTAGGGGCATGTAAGACAACAGGGAATAAAGTATTGGTATGTCTAAAACATCCTCTAGCTTGGATAGATATATTTGTCCTAGTAAGACACATATCAAATCCGGTTGTTCGAATCTGTAGTTTTAATATGTTTGCAATATTTTCATCAAAGGTATTTACAGAGAAATTTGGATAATAGTCAAAGTATACAGGCCCATTTGAAAGAAGGGCAACTATTCCTCCGATCAGGGAATAAGTGAACTTATTATGGCTTAAATCTCTTACTGTACATAACACATAGGAGTCTATTCCTTTGTGGACAAGTGGACTGATTCCAATTCTGATGCATCCAAAGTGAAGGTAGTTTGTTCCATGTTTTTTAGCTTCCTTTTGGACTTCTTTTGGATTGATAAGAGAAATTGTTTGACTGACATCACTGTTCTGCTGTATTATACTCACAGATTCTTTACAATAACTCTTGTCATGGCTTTGAGATGAAACATATTTAAATCCTGATATACTTTGCTAGGAGAAATAGGAGGTAATTTCCATGCAACTTGTGGGTTTAACTCGACTTCTTCTATGCTTGCATGATTTATACTTTGAGTTCTATTGAAAGCAAACATTGATTCTAAACTATTTACAGGGTCAGATCCAGAGGTACTTGTTTCTTCAACATTTCTTGCTTCTCTAAAGGATACTGACCTGGAATCCATAATAGTAGATATTACTATTTCTGGACAGAAAAGCAGGGCGTTTATTCTTAATCCTCCTCCTAAGAGAGAGTTTAGATAGGCTCCTGGCCGATTGCTCAGGCAGAAACTAGCAAATCTTTCAAGAGCGTAGATCTTCCCATCTGGTACGGATATAATTATAACCTTCGCTTTTATGGTAGTTTTTGTGGATATGCTTTTAAACGCATTGAAGTTACTGGGTTTTCTCGATTTGCTTAATGGAATTCAGGTGGGGGCCCATATATTCTCTCTTTCTGGTGCATTGACGGACTTATCTCAGGGGCTCTCCATTGAAGTTACTCGGATTTCTGGATGTGCTTAATGGAATTCGGGTGGGGCCCATATATTATCTTTTTCTAATGCATTGACGGACTTAGCTCGGGTGCTTTAATGGAATTCGGGTGGGGGCCCATATATTCTCTTTTTCTAGTGAATTGACGGACTTAGCTCAGGTGCTCTAGGGACCTATACTTGGCTCTAACCTCTATTCTTATACTATGGAGGTTTTCTCTACTATTCTTTTGATTCTACTTTGCGTGTGCTGATCGATCGAGGCTCCCATACTGAAATGGAAGTGAGAATATAAATATAAAGAGAGAATAACTATTGCACATTCATATTCAAATCAAGTCATGATGGAAATCAAGTCATGATGGCGGTAGATATCCAACCAGCTATACAACATTTAATATTATGGTAGGTGGATTATACGTTGTTTGAGTTGAATTGGTTTGTTTATATTTTATCTTTAAATTTTAAATAGTACGGTCTATATTTCACTTATCGTAAAATTTAATGATGTTGTTTACTACAGCAGCATTCAATGTTGTGTAATAGGTTAAATATTGCTTACCCGTGGTGATCACCAGAACATTAAACCTACGTGCAACAACCCCGTGCATTGGACACGTGGAGGAGAGCAATTCGAATGACGTGGACGCTGAAATGATAGGGAATAAGGACTTCCGTTTTCATTGAACGAGAACCAATGCTCACCCTGCTGATCCTAGACACTTGGAACGAAACTGAACTAGTACGGTGAAGAGATGTTTCCGAGATGTACAACTTATAAGTTGCTCGCAGTCTACCATCGCAGTCGCCCATGCCTTCCCGAGATAGCCATACCATGGCATCCATCATTGCAGCCATATAAGGATATATCATGTATGATCAGCGATTCCCTCCACCATAGCATTGCATTCATCGTCCACAGAAATGCAGGGCCACCAGGGAACCCCATACCATATGCGGTAGTGGCATGTCCTATTTCACTTGGATTGATGTCGAATCAACAGCCATGGTGTATGCTATCCAAGTTGGATAGATGTCGAATCAACAGCCATGGTGTATGCTATCCAAGTTGGATAGATGTCAAAATCTATGGATCAGATTAAAGCCAGCCCATCGATCTTAGGCAACATCGTCGACCAATAAGAAAACATATTCATTTCCATATATATTTGCAGTGCCTCCAACGTCGCATTCTAGATTATCCTAAACCAATCCCGTGATAGGTTAGGTTCTTGAGGAAAGGGGGACCTCTTAAGTAAAGTACCATTGCGAGGTTATTTCCAAAACAATAAGGGAGAACCGAAACCTTACAGATGCAACTGAAAAGAAAGTGCAGTTGCGCTCTATCCCAACCAGTGTGAACTGAATTTACCTGTATGTTACCTGCGTTTTGGGAGGTCGTATATCTAGAGAGGAATCTCGGGAAGAAACAAAAAAATTGGGTCGCTTTTGGTCGTGGCTCACCATACATGAAACCAGCTCTTTGATATATTTATTGTAGAAGATGTTAACCTGATATTACGAGTGTTTGGAATATTCTCATAAATTAGTACCTTTGTTAGGTTTGAAATATTTTTAAATAGAATTAGGTTTCTTTCTGTTTTAAATTTTTAAAAATAGAATTTGGTTTTAAATCATTCTATTTAAATCACTTTTTAATCTTTATAATTAAGTTTTAAATTCTTTAAATAGAATTAGGATTTAAATGTTTTGATATTTTGTCATAAAATTAAGTTTTAAATCTTTTTAAATAAAACTATGTTTTAACTCTTTCCAAATTGTTTATCTTATTAGTACCAAAACCCTTATAAACCAGTAATAAAAGCACTTCTTAAATTGGCTAAAGTACATAAGCTATTGACATATGGGTAAATGTTACATCCTAGGAAATCCAAGCATTGTTGCTTGATTCTAGAGGATATCTGGCTTGATTATAGCTAAAGAAACTATTTACACTTAGCTAAAGAAACTAGTTGCACTTATTCAACTTCCTTCTCTGTTGAGGATTATAAGATTTTTTCAATCAGCTGAAAAACATAAGATTTTTTCTATCAAATTTCATATCATAATCCATGGAATTCCCATGGTGATAACATTTTCTAAAAATGGCTTTTGATAATATACAAAATGCGAAGTAGATTAGATTTTCTTTAGATACACATTTCAAATTCTATGAAAATATGTTAGTGCATTCATATGATTGCAGTTCCCTCTGAATTAGTAGCCTTTGAGTGAGTCATGTGAAAGGCCAAGATTTTGTTGAGATCGTAATTTTTTTTACAGAATCATGGTGAGAGTGAGTTTGATGGAGTAGTTATTTGATCATAGCCAATCCAAAAGATGTTTTCGTTGTAAATGCACATAATTTTTCTCATAAATGAAACGAAGGCCGATGCCTATAGATGTTCACCAGCAGATTAAACACCATAACATTATAGAAAATGATTAAATCACAATATCATATAATGACGCTTACAATCTATGCATAAAGAAAGAAGAAATTATTATTGAAGTGGTTGCACAGAAAAGAGGCATTTACCAGTGATCAACCTTGATTTTCATAATAATACATAGCCTCATAGAACAAACAACTAGTTGCTCATGATTGAACGCTTACACCAATTTATTTTGTAAAACAACTCATGCATTTTACATGCACTATTTAGTCAAAAAATCTATATCTAAACACTAATGACAGAAAAGAAAACTGCAAATAGATTGCATCATGTCAGATGATTGACAAGACTGCATAATCCTGCATCAATTACCAACATACTCCCCCTTGATGTTGGGAGGGCTCACAATCTGATCTCTAAGTTTCAAAAACTAGACTTTAGCAACTGCCTTAGTGAAAATGTCTCCAAGTTGTTCTTGAGTCTTTATATATCTTAGTTCTACTTCCTCCTTTTGCACCAAATCTCAAATGAAATGATACTTTAAATCAAAATGTTTTGTCCTGCTATGATGGAATGGATTCTTGGCCAATTTGATGGCACTAGTGTTATCACAAAAGATCACTCTAGGATGAGTTTGTTTCTCTCCAATTTATTCTATCACTTTTCTAAGCCATAATGCTTGTGTAATTGTTGAGGTGATTGCAACATACTCTGCTTCTTTTATGGATGAAAGTGAAACTATACTTTGCTTCTTTGAGCTCCAGTTAATCAAACCCGAACCAAAAGAGAAACAATTACCAGATGTAGACTTTCGATCATCCAAAATACCTCCCCAATCAGAATCACTAAAGCCAACACGATTAAACCTTTTAGAAGTGTAGTAATGAATACCAAAATTTAGAGTTCCTTTCACATACTTCAAAATCCTTTTCATTGCCTTCATATGTATTTCAGATGGCTCTATCATGTATTTTGAAACAAGAGAAACTCAATAAGTAATATCAGGTATTGTGTGGGTTAGACAAATCAAACTTCCAACAATACTTATGTATGTTGCCTCATCAACTATTTCAACACCATCATCTCTACACAACACAATTCCATGAGAAGTTGGAGTGGAGGTTGGTTTACAATCTACCATATCAAATTTATTCAACATATCTTTTGCATACTTTGTTTGACAAATGAAAATTTCATCCTCATTTTGATAAAACTCCATACCCAAAAAATATTGCATGAGACCCAAATATTTCATCTCAAATTCATTCATCATAGCAATTTTGAATTCATCCATCATCTTAGAACTACTACCCATATATAATAAGTCATCAACATACAAACTTACAATAAGAATATCATTACCTTCTTGTTTGTAGTAAAGTGCAGGTTCACTTTTACTAATATTGAAGTCATTCTCCTAAAAATATCCATCAATCCTAGCATACCATGTTCTTGGTGCTTGCTTGAGGCCATACAAAGCCTTCTTCAGCTTGTAGACTTGTTGTTCTTTTCCTTGCACTTCAAAACCTTGTGGTTGTTCCACAAACATTTCTTCTTCTAAGTACCCATTCAAAAAGGCACTTTTCACATCCATGTGATGAATGCTCCATTTGTTTTGAGTTGCTAATAAAATAATCATTCTAATAGTCTATTGTCTTGCTACTGGTGCAAATGTCTCTTCATAATGAATTTCATACCTTTGTGTGAATCCTTTAGCAACTAATCTTGCCTTGTGTCTTTCAACACTCTCATCACTATTGTATTTAGTCTTGTAGACCCATCATGTGGAAGTTCTGTAAGCTCCCAAGTATCATTCATGTGAATAAAATCTATCTCTTCTTGCATTGCTTGCACCCAAACCTCATTAGTACATGCATCTTCAAAACATGATGGTTCAAAATCAGCCTTGGAAAATAATCTCTTGACACAAAAATACTATTAGTGAGGGGATTATACAACCTGTAAACCTTAATTTGTTCACTATATCCAACAAAACTGCATGACTCACTTTTTGGATCTAACTTTTGTCTCTTTTGATCAACTACATGGACATAGGATACACAACCAAATACTCTAAAATGATTAAAAGTAGGATTTTTTTCATATGAGGCTTCATATGGAGTCATCATATCAAGTGCACTTGTGGGACATCAATTGAGAATATATATAGCTATAGCAAGTGCATCACCCCAAAAGAAATTGCTTAATTTCTTGGTTTGTAACATACTTCTTGCCATTTCCCCCATTGTACAATTTTTCCTCTCTACTACTTTGTTTTGTTGAGGTGTGTAAGTAGTGGTGAGTTGTCTTTTGATGCCATTCATATCATAATAATTCTGAAAATCTTTTGAAAAAAATTCTCCTCCACGATGAGTCCTATCTTTGCAATAGAAATATTGAATAAGCTATCTTTGCAACATCAATATTGGTCAAGGATATTGTTGTTCTCAATCTATCTTTCTATAATATCAGTTTATGCTAGTTTGAAGGTATATTTATTGATATTAGTTTTACCTCCAGATTTTTAAAGATGATTAATTGGTGGTTATTTTTATTGGTCTTTATTATCTATTATTGATGTAGATGTAAATGTGCTAGTTATTTGAATAGGCCTACATCTATTGACAATGGTCAGAATTAATGGACTCAATGGCCAAAATTAATGGACTTTTAATCACATAGGTGATTTCAACCATTAACATTCTTGCATGACAGAACATTTCAGTTTGTCATTAAAATAAGTGATTAAGATGATTAGTATAATAATGACCAATATACCCAATTTAATAAATATTTTTAGTGTGAGTAGAGAATGTTTAGGGTTTTTACTACATCTTTTTTAGGGTTTTTACATTTTTTTAAGGTTTTTACCATGAACTTCTCCACGTGTGTGTTCATGAAAGAAATGTTTGTGGGATGAGGGGGAGCCTATGCTGTTTTTCATTGCCCCAGACGATTATGGAGAAATCGATCCAGTGAATGCATGGTAATGCTAATCGTAATTGTCAGGATATTTAGTGGATGAGTGGGGAGCATGTGCTCCATTCAGATATTTAGTGGATGAGTGGGAGCCTGTGTTCAACCCCTCTTTACTAGTTGTGTGCGTTTTTTTAAATAATGGTGAATGTACGTGCATACTTTAGAAATAATGTCTGCCCCAGTAGTTTGTTCCTTTCTCTTCCTCACCTGGTTATTTCGAAAACAATAAGGGAGAGTCGAACCAATTGTGTTATCCCATAAAGGTCCTCTTTTCTCCTTAAGGGTGAGATTGTCTTCCTTAAAAGTGAGGCTTTCAGGTTTTCCAGGTCGCATTCCAGATTATCCTAAACCAGTCCCGTGAGGTTCTTGAGGCAAGGGAGACCTCTTAAGTAAAGTACCATTGCGAGGTTATTTCCAAAACAATAAGGGAGAGACGAAACCTTACAGATGCAACTGAAAAGAAAGTGAAAGTGCGTTCTATCCCAACCAACGTGAGATGAATTTACCTCTATGCTACGTGCGTGTTTTGGGAGGTCAGATATCTAGATAGGAATCCCGCGAAGAAATGAAAAAAATTGGGTCGCTTTTGGTCGTGGCTCACCAAACATGAAACCAACTCTTTGACATATTTTAGAAGATGTTGACCTGATATTCTGAGTGTTTGGATTATTCTCATAAATTCAGTACCTTTGGTTAAGGTTTGAAATATTTTTAAATAGAATTAGGTTTCCTTCTATCTTAAATTTTTTTAAGTAGAATTTGGTTTTAAATCATTCTATTTGAATTAAGTTTTAATCTTTATAATTAATTTTTAAATACTTTAAATAGAATTAGGATTTAAATGCTTTGATCTTTTGTAATAAAATTAGGTTTTAAATCTTTTTAAATAGAACTAGGTTTTAACTCTTTCCAAATTGTTTATCTTATCAGTACCGAAACCCTTATAAACTGGTAATAAAAGCAGTTCATAAATTGGCTAAAGTATTGAAGCCATTGACAGATGGGTCAATGTTACAGCCGAGGAGATCAAAGCATTGTTTCTTGATTCTCGAGGATATCTGGCTTGCTATAGCTAAAGAAACTATTTACACTTAGCTAAAAAAAACTAGTTGCAATTATTCAACTTCCTCCTCTGTTAAGGATCATAAGATTATTTCAATCAGTTGAAAAACATAAGATTTTTTCTATCAAGTTTCATATCATAATCCATGGAATTCTCATGGTGATAGCATTTTCTAAAAATGGCTTTTGATAATATACAAAATGCTAAGTAGATTATATTTTCTTTACATACCCATTTCAAATTCTGTGACAATATGCTAGTGCATTCATATGATTGCAGGTTCAGCCTGAATCAGAAGTCTTTGAGTGAGTCATGTGAAAGGCCAAGATTTTGTTGAGATCATAATTTATTTTAGAGAATCATGGTGAGAGTGAGTTTGATGGAGTAGTTATTTGATCATAGCCCCTCCAAAAATGTTTTTGTTGTAAATGCACATAATTTTTCTTAGAAATGAAGCAATGCACTCGGAAGGCCGATGCCTATGGATGTTGACCAGAAGCAATTTGGTGGTTACACTAGTTTAGTAACAGTAACAATGCATATTAGTGAATCCTTATTTTATTTTTCCAATAGCAGGAGGTATATATATTTTAATATGTATATGTATGTTAAGAACATATTGTGAAGGATCTATGCAGGTTTATCTCTGGACTACATAATCATTCAATTAGAACACCATAACACTATAGCAAATGATTAAATCACAATATCATATAATCACGCTCCATTCATAAAGAAAGAAGAAATTATTATTGAGGTAGTTGTACAGAAAAGAGGCATTCACCAGTGATCAACCTTGATTTTCATAACAATACATAGTCTCATAGAACAAACAGTTAGTTTCTCCTCATTGAACACTTACAACAGTTTATTTTGGAAAACAACTCATGCATTTTACATGTACTATTTAGTCAAACAATATATATCTTAAACAATAACTAACAAAAAAGAAATCTCCAAATAGATTGCATCATGTCGGATGATTGACAAGACTGCATAATCCTGCATCAATTACCAACATACTCCCCCTTGATGTTGAGAGGGCTCACAATCTGATCTTGAAGTTTCAAAAACTTGACTTTAACAACTTCCTTAGTGAAAATGTCTCCAAGTTGTTCTTGAGTCTTTATATACCTTAGTTCTACTTCCTTCTTTTGCACCAAGTCTCAAATGAAATGATACTTTAAATAAAAAAAAATTGTCCTTATGATGGATTGGATTCTTGGCCAATTTGATGGCACTAGTGTTATCACAAAAGATCACTCTAGGATGAATTTGTTTCTTTGAGCTTCAGGTAATCAAACCCGAACCAAAAGAGAAACAATTACCACATGTAAAATTTCGGTCATCCAAACTACCTCCCCAATCAGAATCACTAAAGCCAACAAGATTAAACCTTTTAGAAGTGTAGTAATGAATACCAAAATTTAGAGTTCATTTCACATACCTCAAAATCCTCTTCACTTCCTTCATATGTATTTGAGATGGTTATGTCATGGATTTTTAAACAAGAGAAACTGAATAAGCAATATCAAGTCTTGTGTGGGTTAGAAACATCAAACTTCCAACAATACTTATGTATGTTGCCTCATCAACTATTTCAACACCGTCATCTCTACACAACACAATTCCATGAGCAGTTGGAGTGGAGGTTGGTTTACAATCTACCATATCAAATTTCTTCAACATATCTTTTGCATACTTTGTTTGACAAATGAAAATGTTCATCCTCATTTTGATAAACCTCCATACCTAGAAAATATTGCACTAGACCCAAATCTTTCATCTGCAATTCATTCATCTTAGAAATTTTGAATTCACCCTTCATCTTAGAACTACTACCCATATATAATAAGTCATCAACATACAAACTTACAATAAGAATATCATTACCTTCTTGTTTGTAGTAAAGTGTAGGTTCACTTTTACTAATATTGAAGTCATTCTCCTGAAAATATCCATCAATCCTAGCATACCATGTTCTTGGTGCTTGCTTGAGGCCATACAAAGCCTTCTTCAATTTGTAGACTTGATGTTCTTTTCCTTGCACTTCAAAATCTTGTGGTTGTTCCACAAACACTTCTTCTTCTAAGTACCCATTCAAAAATGCACTTTTCACATCCATGTGATGAATGCTCCATTTATTTTGAGCTACTAAAGAAATAACCATTCTAACATTCTCTTGTCTTGCTACTCGTACAAATGTCTCTTCATAATGAATTACATACCTCTGTGTGAAGCCTTTAGCAACTAATCATGCCTTGTGTCTTTCAACGCTCCCATCACTATCGTACTTAGTCTTGTATACCCATTTAGTACCAATATTTTTTTTGTCATGTGGAAGTTATGTAAGCTCCCAAGTATCATTCCTGTGAATAAAATCTATCTCTTCTTGCATTGCTTGCACCCAAACCTCATTAGTACACTCATCTTCAAAACAAGATGGTTCAAAATCATCCTTGGAAAGTAAAGAAAAATTGATTTTCTCACCTATTGGATTTTCTTCATGTGATGGACTCTTACTCCTTTGATTAATGTCACTTAATCTTCTTACCTTCCTTGCAGAACTTGAATTTGATGTTCGGCTTGCACTTGGAACTGAAGAATTAGATGAGGGGCTACTTGGTGGATTTGTAGCACTTGGAACTGAAATATTAGTGGACTTCTCATTATCAATATCATCAATAATATCCCTATCCAAAACATATTTAGACATATCATCATGGCCTTTTTGATAACCATAAACTCCCCCTTCATAAAAAATCACATCTCTTGACACAACAATGCTAATCCCTATCCAAAACATATTTAGACATATCATCATGGCCTTTTTGATAACCATAAACTCCCCCTTCATAAAAAATCACATCTCTTGACACAACAATGCTATTAGTGAGGGGATTATACAACCTGTAAGTCTTACTTTGTTCACTATATCCAACAAAACTACATGACTCACTTTTTGGATCTAACTTTTGTCTCTTTTATTCAATTACATGGACATAGGCTACACAACCAAAGACTCTGAAATGATTGACAGTAGGATTTATTTCATACCAGGCTTCATATGGAGTCATCATATCAAGTGCACTTGTGGGACATCGAGTGAGAATATATATAGCTATAGCAACTGCATCACCCCAAAAAGAATTGCTTAATCCATTGGTTTGTAACATACTTCTTGCCATTTCCACCACTATATTATTTTTCCTCTCTGGTACTCTGTTTTGTTGAGGTGTGTAAGTAGTGGTGAGTTGTCTTTTGATTCCATTCATGTCACAATAATTCTGAAAATCTTTTTAACGAAATTCTCCTCCACGATTAGTCCTTAAACACTTGATTTTGCAAGCTCTTTCATTTTCCACAAGGGTTTTAAACCACTTGAATGTATCAAAGGCTTCATCCTTAGTCTTCAAAAAATAAACCCAACACTTTCGTGAGTAATCATCAATAAAAGTAATAAAATATGATGACATACCCAAACTCTTTGTCTGCATAGGACCACAAATGTCTTATTGAACTAATTGAAGTGGATAATGGGCCCTCCATGGATTTCCTTTTGAAAATTTCTCTCTTGTGTGTTTTCCTTTAGCACATCCTTCACAAATCTCTTTCTTTTCTTCAACCTTAGGCAAACCATAAACTAATTCTTTTGATGTTAGAAGCTTTAGACTATGAAAATTCAAAAGTCCACACCCACATGCCACAACCAACTTTTTTCCTCATATGCCATATTGGCAAGATGGTTGTTATGTTCTCCAAACATCAATGGGAACATCATATTCTTTGACATAGGGACAATTGTAACCACCCTATTGCCTCGAATCTTATCATAAATTATACATTGTTGATTTTCAAACACCACCTTATAATTTTTCTCACACAATTGACCAACACTCAATAAATTATTCTTTAATTGTGGAGTGTAATAAATGTCTTTCACACTTTTCATACCTTCTTTAGTATGGAATTACATAGCTCCTTTTGTAGCAACCTCCAATGCTTTGTCATCACCCAGCTTGATCTTGGATTTGAAACTCTCATCCATTGTAGAAAAAAACTCCTTATTTCCTGAAATGTGGTTAGAACACCCTGAATCTAAATACCAAATATCTTTAGTACCATTTTCATCTTTTTCATAAGATAAAAACAAATTGTTTGGAGACGCCTAATCACCTTCTTGAGCATAATTAACACCTTTGCTATTATTACTTTATTTTAATCTACAATCCCTTTCAAAGTGACCAAACCTTTTACAATAATAACAATGGCTATTTATTTTATCAAATCTAACTCTGCCTCTTCCTCTTGAACCACCTCTTCCTCTTGGATAATTCTGATTTTGACCTCTAACTTGGATTTGGTTGCTTTTGTTGCTAGTGTTGGCATCTTCATTCTTTGTAATTTTCAATTTCAAGGAAAAAAAATTCTCCCCACTTTCTCCAAAAGAATTTGTCAATCTTTCTTCATGAGACATAAGAGATCCAACTAGGTGATCAAACTGACGGGTAAAAAAATCCTTGCTTTCTTCAATGATTATGGAAACATGGTTCCACCTTGGTGTTAGAGAACTCAACACCTTTTTAATCACAACCTCTTTGTCCACAATTTCTCCAAGAGTAGCCATCTTATTGACTACATCTTTTACTCTCACACAATAATCACTTACATTTTCAGCTTCTTACATCTTCAAATTCTCTTTTCAATGTACTGCCTGGGTAAGCTTCTTGTAGAGCCTTCCAGGCATCCTCTACTCTCTTTGCACCTGGAATTCTTGGAAATAATCTTTTATAAAGAGAAATTTGAATATGAAATAAAGCTTGAGCATTCTTCTTTCTAGATTCCTTCTTAGCTACTTTATCATTTGTAGTAAGAGTGTTCCAATCTTCTGGTTTTACATAACTAGTTTCTACAATCTCCCATAGATCTTTCCCTATAAAAAATGTCATCATATTGATGCACCAATAATAATAATCACTTCCATTAAATTATGGAATGGGCAAGGAATTAGATGTCACATACCCACTACGACATAATAAATTTTTCGCTCTTCCTCAAGGGATAGAATCCCCGAATTCCTACAAGGGCCTAGCGCAGGCTAGCTCTTCCCTTATCCACCTCCATGTGATCATTGGTTATGAACACACAGACCAAGCCAAGAGGCACCTTTTGCATTTCACGACTCAGCGATGCAAGAGAGTCGAGTCTTTCGACTCTTCAAACCCCGAAATGCCGAAATGCCGAACCCCAAAAGGGTTGGCGAGTGACAAGCTCCTCGCTTGGGTCTTGTCCATGTGACCCTGTTCTGTGACCACGTGCTTAATCGACAAGGCACTTATCGGATTTTTGCGATTCGGGGAATCGCGATGCAATGTCTCTTCTTCTCCCTTTCAAATCTTCGAAACTCCGAAATCTCCGAAGTTCCCTTCCAAAGGGAGATCAACGGCTGTAAGCCTCCCCTGATCCGACAATTTAGATCTTTTCGGGATTTCATGGATCAAGACTTCCGACTCTCTTACTCTTTATAACCCCAGTAGCCAAAATACTGAAATATCTCTGCTGAGAGATCAACGGTCCATGTCCCTCTTGAACCAATGGCTATGATCCAACTTGATCGACGACCCACAGCCTTTCGGGGTTTCAAAATTCACGATTTCGTGATTCCATTACAAACAATACTTATCCACAATTTCACATACCCACTCCAACAATATGTCGTGTTTCGCGACTTTGGGAGTTTCAATACAAAGTGCCCCGGTTCCTTGTCCTCGAAACTTCCGAAATCCTGAACCCCGATATGCCGAAACCTGTTGTTGTTCCGTGACCTGGCACTACTCCATAAAACACTTTCAGGATTTCGCATTTCGGGACTTCGTGAATCCTATTGCTCCAATTCCTTGTCCTCTCGTACTCCCAGTATCCGATGTACCGAAGTGTCGAATCCCGAAATTTCAGTCCTCCTTCTCCTAAGCGAGGTCAACGGATCAAAGCCTCTCTTGATCCAACGGATTAGATCCTTTCAGGGATTTATGAGTCAAGAGTTCAGAACTCTTACCTCTCATTTTCCCGGTAACCGAATTACCGAAATCTCCTTTCGGGGATTTCCCCGAAACCTCAACTGCGTGCACCTTTTGGGACTTTGGGATTTGCGATTTTGCGAATCTGCTGCGACCAAACTCTTGGTCCTTCAACCTCCCAGTATCCAAAACCCTAATGGGTTTGGATCTTTGCCACGTGTCCTCTGTAATGGACGGTCATGATGCTTTTGTTGTTTCGCGTACCGGGAGTTTGAAACTCTCAGTACCAAGACCACAGCCTCCTCTACGTCCCAAACTCCAAATAGCTGAAATATCGAAATTCGGTGGCTCCTCTCCTGTATCAGGATTTCGCAAACCGAGAGTTAGCGATGCAACGACTCCACGATTCTAGTCCTTCAATATTTCGGTATCCAAAGCCCCGATGGGTTCAGACCTCCACCATGTGTCCTCTTAAATGGATGGTCCTGATCTTTTCGGGACTTTGATGAGTCCTCACCTTTGCATATGCGAGCGTTAAACCTCGTGCAGCTTCTCTTGGATCCGATGGCTATCGACTATCCACGAGAGATCTGACGGTAGTTGTAGCTCCTCCCTGACCTCACGCTTTCTTCCCGATTTCAGAAGATTTCAACGCTTCAAAGGTCTCAGTTTTCGATCTTCTACTGCAAGCCAACTATTGGGTCTCGCCAGCACTTTACAAAAAGTGTTGTCCCTCCTAAGCTTTCTCAGCTATGAAGGAATTAAGAGCTTTGCGCTCTTTCTCCTGGGCTTGACTCTTAAAAGAGTCTTCCGCGCACCCCTTGCGCACATTCGTCAAGTCTAGGACTTGGGTGAGTCTCGACCTCTACTTGCCTCGCAGGGAGCCGGTGCATAACTACACTACCTCTCCTGAGCTTAACAGAATTCATCCTCCAAGGGACTCTAGACAACTAGGAAGGCTGGCATGTGTACATGAGACTATTCCTAAGGTCGACGATCTCACAGTTAGTGGCTCTAACTCAAGCATCCACAAGATACAAGAATTTACGAGTATCAATCATGTCCTATCCATAAAATTTATTACTGGCATAAATATACAACCAAGCAGTAAAGAAAGGGACACAATATATCCATTCAGAAATCAAGCACAATTCCCAAAACATACCGAGTATAACCAAATTCATGCCCAGTTACCGCTAAATTACACAGAGTAAGAAATCACTTATCTATTACAGGTTGCCGCCAACCAACTGACTGTGGTTGTTCATCCTTCCACTCGACCATAGGCACAAAGGCATTCATTCTTAGCACTCTGGCCACCCCCGTGCCAAGCCATGATATCACCAGGGAATTCTCACGGTTCTTGAGGGTTCTCTCTCTGTTTCAACTTCTGTTCGGGTCCTGTTTTCTGCAACTCAGAGCTTTCTCACTCAGTTGTGGGCTCGGCGAGGTTTCTCAGATGCTCTTCGGCATCAAGCTCACGGCCTTCTGTTTGTGATTCGTTGGAGAGCTTCACGCTTCTCCCTTGTGAGCTTCCGCCCTCCTCGTCTTGTGTCAGGTATCTGGCGTCTCCTCTCCTGTGTGTGTGTCCCTCTTACCTTGGGAGGTTTTTACCGACCTATCCCGTTCCTTCTATCAGAAGGAAGCTCAAGTCTGCAAGTCCCTGTGGTACTTCGAACTGACAGCTCAGGTTTCCATTCATGGGGGTGGTTGGTGATTCAACCACCGGTCCTTTCTTCATTGACTGATTTTTTTTCCTTGGGATTCGAAGGAGGTTTGTCATCCTTATCAAGGGAGGTTTGGGGTTATTTGATATATGAACCCTCTCTTATAGTTTTCACATTCTTCCTCTAGTGATATCATGGCCAATACTTTCA
>SNQJ01S0082184.1:82923-94573 GCA_010110895.2 Picea sitchensis
TGTGCTAAATTATTATAATTGAGAGATTTCACAAACATTTAATTGGTCTACTATCTTTTATGAAATGAATGGTCTTGTTGATTGGATTGGACACATGCAAGAATTACTTTAGAAGTGATAATTATTGGCATTAGTGCATGTGTGAGTCATGTATGTGCTATCTACACATGCATGTCATGCACATGTACACTAGTGATCTGGATTATTTTTGGCACGAAATGAGAGCGGAGATATAATAAAGAAATGTATAGAAATATCACGTATATCCAATAATATATCATATATGCAACCATAAACACAGAGAAATAGTAATACATGATTTCTATTAATGAAATAAATGTACAGATACCGTAAAAATATAGAGTGAAAGACTCGCTAGAATGGTGACAGCTTATCTTTGAGAAGAGATGCGACGGCTACTCGCATTCGCAAGAAGATGATTACAATGAGGCTCTGAAGGCCTTTTTACAATAAATAGGAATGCCAAAAACCTTATACATCCAAAAACCTAACCCTAGGAGATGAAGCGCCAAAAGTCATGTGGGCTCTGTTTGGGTAAGTTAGTACATCAACTTCCCGGGGTCGTAACTTTTGCATACGATCTCTGTTTTAGGCGTATGATAGCTCGTTGGAAAGGTATCGTCGAGGATATTCATTTTAGGGGCTCAATAATGACTTCAACTATCATTGATAACCTCTATCTTGAAAAACCTTCATTTAGGCCCTCAAAATGGCCCCGAAAGTTAAAACCTGTTAAAAATAGTAAATTGTCAAAATTGTCAAAATTGTCAGAAAACTGTTTTGAACCAGTCGGAAAAGGTGGGTGGCCATCGATATCCACCTGGATCAACTAGTATGTATAATTATTTGAAATTGATGATGTTGATTATTTGATGTGGATGTATGAATTATGTATCGTTACCCTTGTATTGTAAATTACTCTAACTTTGGGATGAATTTTCTTGAAAGGTAGGTGTATGTAACAACCCCAATCGATTAATTTTTATCATAGTTTTAATTTAAATTTAATTAATTGTTAAAATATCTTAAATGAGACTTTTTATTATTTTATTGTTAAAATGTGGGTGAAGTAATTAATGGGGGATAAGGTTGTTGGGGAATTAATGGGGGGATAATGTTGTTGGGAAATTAATGAGGGGGATTTGAGAGAGGAGGATAAGGAAGAGGGGAGGGGACATGGAGAGGGGGTCTCATTTTGGATTGGAAATTTCTGTAAGAGGTGAAAGAGGAGGAGAAGGAAAATTGGGAAAACAGATCATTTTGGAAACTCTCACAGAGAACTGCTATTGTTGGGAACTTTGGGCTCGAGGGATAGGAAACCACAACGATTGCTGGAGCTAGAGAGCCAAAGAGGTTGTTCCTAGTTTGTTGGGAGGTTAATATTCAATTTGGGCAGTTGGACAAGATCATCAACAACCAGGAAATGAACTAAATCAACTAATCTACTAGTTGAGGTAGATACTTTATGCATTTTACTAGTAATCTGTTGTCATTATATTGTTGTAGATTATTATGTTGTTATTATGTTGTTGTTGTTATTAGCTTGTTGTTGATTATCATGCTATTGTTGATTATTATGCTGGTATAAAGAAAATCATGAAAGGAAAACAATGAACTAAATTGAATTTAAGGTCTTACAATAATTATAATATCAAAAATTAATATTTTAATATGAAATTATGTTATATTATTATAAAATAATTGTATTAGTGAACATACAAATGAGAAAGTTTAATGATTTGTATTGAAATGGTTGTGTATTTATGAAATTGGGATGAGTTTAACATTATAACTTATAAATATGTGTTTTGGTTAAATAATTGGGAAATAAAAGAAGATATCACTTTGCATTAATATTAGAAATATTATTACATCTAACTTTAAGAAGAAATTGTTGTGTCTAATTGAAATAATTTGTCATTTTTGTGACACTAAGAGAGTTAAAGAGGAAAAACACTTCCTCTTAAAATGAAAATGGACATTAGACAATTTTCCAAAATGTTGTGGGTTCAAAGATTTTTTTATCTTTATGACACTAAGAGGGTTTAGAATGTCCTTCATACTCTCACATTAAACTACAATTTCAAAATATTTGTTACAATACCAACCTTCCTAACATTTTAACTTATAAAAATAAAATAATCTAACAATATTATTATTTAATTTGAAAGAACATAAAAATTTAACTTATTTTAAAATATTCATAATAATTTTATAAAAAACATAATCATTCATATTACATATATTAAAAAAATTTAATAAATTAAAAAGTGTTCCTATTTAAATAAAAAATAATACTACAAAGGAAATTAAAATGTCATGGTTATTACAATAGTTGAAAACTAAATGAAAAATTAGTCATAAAATAATATGGGTCAATTTAAAATATTAATAGGATTTTACTTATAAAGATCATTTTTATATTTATAGGATTTTATTTATAAAGATTATTTATATAGCTTAAATTTATGTAACACTTAAATATATATAAAATTACAAGTTCAAATCTAGAGGGGTAGGGTATGTATATTTTAGTAGACTTTACCAGTCAAATCGCTGGAAAAGGGGATCTCATACACCAATTTGGTGTCTGTCTTGAAGGTGACCTTAAAAATAAATTATTATTATTATTATTATTATTATTTTAAATATTATTTTTGAGATGATTGTTTTTAATGGAAAATTATTCATAAAATACAATATTTGTATTAATTTAAAATTGTAACACTTAAAGATATAGAATTTTAATTATTATTTTTGAGATGATTATTTTTAATGAAATTGAAAAATTTTAATGGAAAATTATTCATAAAATAAAATATTTGTATTAATTTAAAATATTAAAGAAAATTTTTAGTAAGAAATTATTTTAAAAATCCTTATATAATTATGAAATTAATTTTAGCTTTGGTAATTGAAAGAAATAATTGACATACTTCAATGAGTGGCATGTTGAATTCAATTTATAAATAACATGTTAAACCCTTACTAAATATATTGTTTAAAAAAAATATTTATGAAATTAAAAATCTTAATAAAAAATTATAAATCAATTTAAAATACCAATTAAAAACTTTAATAAACCTTCTAGATATTCACGAGATATTCATATAATCTATATAACCTCCAATAGAGTTCAATGCTCCTTAAACATGAAAATGAACTTATGGATTGTAAATCATATACTTCATCTCTGAATTGTGAGTGGCTTATGAGAAAGGCCAGTGCACAGGATGGTTGGAAGCAATCAAATTGAGGGAGCCATCAAAGGGGCATTGCCTAATCCAAACGTAAGCCACTGTCCAATTGAGAGGTTACATTTAATTTTTTAATTCAAAAAAACTCATTTAATTTCTTAATCCAAAAAAACTCATTTAATTTCTTAATAAAAAAAAAACTCATGTTCTTCCTCTTCCCAATTGAGGGGTTACATTTAATTTCTTAAACAAAAAAACTCATGTCTTCCTCTTCCCAATTGAGGGGTTATATTTAATTTCCTAATTAAAAAACTAGTGTATTCCTGTCATTTTCTTTTCATAAAAAATCATTATAAATAAAAAGAAAAAAGAAAAATTCATCACAAAGAAAGGAAAAAACAAAAACTATTATTAAAAAAAATGATTATAATTATATTCTATAATGAAAAAAAATTAGAAAAAAACAAAAATATATAAAAATAATAATATTTATAAGTAGGAAGTGGAAGGAAAATAAAGAAAAACTCAACTACATGTTTAATGTAAAGCCTTTGTTATGTATATCTCCTCCTTGAGCTTGTAAATAGATAACTCAATCCTAAAGATGCAATTTGCCAATACATCTGGATTAAGAAAATACTAACTCCTATTTGTGAATAAGAAATTTATCCAATGTAACAAAAGAATCCCCACCTACCTTAACTATGTATCAAGACAATCTATCTCCACATCATCATGTACGTGATGATGACATTCCTGTCAACAATCTACAACATCAGCTCGTTGTTCAGTTGAACTTCTAAATTTATTCTAAGAATTCTACAGTTTCAGTTTTTTCCTTCCATTGCGTATTCTTACATTTATTATTGCAACTTGCTTATGCACCACGATACACTTTTACATTTGTGGTTGAAACTTGCTTATCCAATTTAATAAAGAAGCTTTACCTGCCTTAACTTTGAATCAAGATAATCTATCTCCACAACATGTACACATCATGTACTTGATAGATCTCAAACGTTGTTGAATTTGAGATAATTAATTAAGAAATACCATTAAGAAATATATTAAGAAATACCACATTTTATAATTTTGTTGAATTTGAGATATTTTATAAGTGTGGAAAGATATAAATATCTTTTTGAAAGATTTCATGATAAAAAAAATTATTTTAGATGAAAATTGTTTTTCATTATAAAATATAAAAAAGAAAATAATACATACAAAGAAAACATAATGACATGAAATGATTTATCATCTTTGTGACACTAAAATGGTTGAAGAGGAAAAACACTTTCCCCTAAAATGTCCTTCTATGAACACTTTAGTTGTATGAATCTAATACAAGAAAAACAATACCACTACATTGATCACCTACCACTACTTTAGTTTTAACTCATTCCTTTTTGCTTTCTTAACAATTGCAAATTGCATAGGATCCTAGGGCTGTTAGCAGGCTTCCTAGGGGAAACGAAAAATAATGTTGCAGAATTAACAGGCTTATTGAGAGGTCTACAAGCAACAATGGATAAAGACCACCGCAACATAGTCCTAGAAGGAGACTCACAGGTCATCATTCATCTAATCACCAAGATTCTAAACGAGAGTCTCCCTTCAAAGATCTCACCAAGCTGGGGACTCTCAGGAATTCTAGAAGACTTCAAATGCCTCCTCACACCCACTCTCAGCATCTTACCTTCCCATGTGAAGTGAGTTGCAAATCGAGTAGCAGATTGCCTAACAAACGAAGCAGTCGAAACGGAAGTTGATTACTCCTGCTGGGTGGACCACATCCCAGAACGCTCAGACATCTTCACGAGGTTCCAAGCCTTAGCTACCAGAGATCTACTCCCCCCAGATAGGGTGACACGAGGGCATTAGGGGACACGCGGGCGACCGTCGGGATGCCCATTTAATGCATCAACCGGCGAGTGCCCTTCGACCATTAATTAAGCAATGGCCTACACCAGCCACCTCCATTTTATGAGCCCTCTCGCGCGAGGGAGATGTACCAGTCGACAGAGCACTCAACACCCAGCCTTAATGGCCTTGGCGGTCATGGTAGCATGGCGTATAATCATGGTGATGAATTGGGAAGAGATGCATTGGCCCCTCGCAGTGTTCACTCCATCCGAGCAGCAATTCCGACCTCCGCCGAAGTCTGGGAGAGGAGAGGCCAATATGACAGGAACTCGGACCCCTTCAAGGGTCTCCACAATACCAAGGCTCAGAGGGAAATCGCGCAGAGGGGCCGCCTGGTACAGGGCTGAGTCCCGACGCCAGCGCATACGAAAATTTGAGCGAGCACTCGCCTTAGCGTCCACCCGATGCAAAAGGCGACCATGGATGCCTCCCATGGCGTATGTAGAGGAAATTAGTCTGGAGGAGGCTATGCAGAGCCACCCCTCAATTGCACACGTAGAGGAAAGCAAGCTCCCGCCTGGAGACACCCTGCGGAACCCCAGCGCCGACAGCATGGAGGACCTCTTCCCACCCTGTATTGTGGAGGAGGAAACCCCTCCCGACGACACCACAGGGATGGCGGAGCCACCAGGACTTTCAACCTGAGCAGCGGGGGACTCCAGGACACGAGCTTCCGACGACAGCGGAGGGTTGGAACAACCTTCCTTCTCTGAATTATGGCACCTCCCACTCATCTTCGAGCTCCGGAATCTGATGGACGACCAAGTTTTTTGCCTCGCCAGGATGGACCAAAGGTTGGACATGCTCTTTGCGGCCCACTCCAAGAATCTTCCGAAGCGGCAGTGTCCGTTGTGCGCGCAGGCGTACTCGCTTCCAGCACGCTGGTGTCAGAAGAGGAACGAACGACCGCGCACGGGCAAATAGATTCACCAAAGCTTCTGGTTAGAAGTATCTATGTTGTCTCAGTTTAGTTAGCGTGCTCAGTTTCTTTATGTCTAGTTATCGCTTCCTTTTTGAAACTTATTAGCATAATAGCCCTGGTTTCCTTCGAGCAGGGCATTCACATGTACATTTTGGTAATAGAGTTGCACCTAGCACAGGAGACCCAACTGTCCTGGTTTCCTGTTCAGGTGGGACAGCTGGCGTCATCAACAATCACTGTATGCTCTTTTTGCTAATATAATAGGATCCACCCCCTTTTTTATTTAAAAAAAAAAAATTGCAAATTGCAACACCCAAAAGTATATATGCTTATTCCGAAGGGATAGATTTCTTATAAAAAAAATAATATCAATATCAATATCATTTATTAATATTTTATTACATTAATTATTAATATGTTATCAAGATCCTATGTTATCAAGATTTTATAGTTCAAGATCATATGTTATCAATATCCTTAAAAAAATATGATTTTAAGTTTCATTCTATGTAATATATCGCATCAGTTCAAGGTTCCTATATTTTTCACAAAGCATGAGTTCAAAGTTCCTATATTTTTCACAAAGGAAACACTATTAGATTTATTTTTTAAAGCTTCACCAAAGCTTACTTTTCATAATGTGTGGGACAGAAACCAACCTTTTCATGTGATGAACATTAATAATGTAGATGTGGATAGACATGTCGTCGCATTGTCTCGCACATCATCTTATCGCCGCAATGCGATGAACATTTGTTGATGTTTCATTATGACACACTTATTGCAAAGTCACAATGTGAAAAAATTCCAAATTTCGCAATGTGTTGAACATAGTAACGTTGAAATCTACCAAACATAATAAAGTCGCACTGTGACGAACACATAACATTGCAATGTGATGAAAATATAGTGTTGCAATATGGATAACATAGTAAGGTCACAATGTTATGAACATAATAACATTGCAATCTACAAAACATAGTGACGTCACAATCTGACGAAAATAAGCATGTCGTTGCAATGTGGATAGTAGCATCACAATGTGATGAACATAAATACATGTCGCAATGTGTCCCACATCACCCTGTCATCATAATATGGAAAACATTTCCTCACGTTGCAATGTGACGCACATATCCTGACATCGCAATGTGACAAACACTTCTAAACATTGTAATGTGTGGAACATAGTAAACTTGAAATCTACCAAACATCGTAATCTCGCATTGTGACGAACATATATGGATGTTGCAATGTGACAAACATTTCCAAACATTGCAATGTGTCGAACAAATTAACCTTTCAATCTACCAAACATATTAACGTCACAATGTGGATAGGCATGTCGTCGCATTGTGTCGCACATCATCTTATCGTCGCAATGTGATGAACATTTGTTGATGTTTCATTGTGACACACTTATTGCAAAGTCGTAATGTGACAAAAAATTCCAAATTTCGCAATGTGTTGAACATAGTAACGTTGAAATCTACCAAACATAGTAAAGTCACACTGTGACGAACACATAACATTGCAATGTGATGAAAATATAGTGTTGCAATATGACGAACATAGTAAGGTCACAATGTTATGAACATAGTAACATTGCAATCTACAAAACATAGTGGCGTCGCAATCTGACGAAAATAGGCATGTCGTCGTAATGTGGATAGTAGCGTCACAATGTGACAAACATAAATACATGTCGCAATGTGATGAACATAAGCACATGTCACAATGTGTCCCACATCACCCTGCCATCACAATATGGAAAACATTTCCTCATGTTGCAATGTGACACACATATCCTGACGTAGCAATGTGACAAACACTTCCAAACATCGTAATGTGTCGAACATAGTAAAATTGAAATCTATCAAACATCATAATGTCGCATTGTGATGAACATATATGGACGTCGCAATGTGACAAACATTTCCAAACATCGCAATGTGTCGAACAAATTAACTTTTCAATCTACCAAACATATTAACGTCACAATGTGATGAACATATAATGTTGCAATGTGATGAATATATTAAATTTGCAATTTGTGTCGAACATAGTAACATTACAAATTGCAATATACCAAAATTAGTAATGTCAGAATGTGATGAACATATAACGTTGCAATGTGATGAATATGTTAAATTTTCATTGTGTCGAACATAGTAACATTGAAATCTACCAAACATAGTAATGTTGCAATGTGACGAATATAGGCATGTCGTCGCAGTGTGGATAGTGACCTCACAATATTACGAACATAAACATAGGTTTCAATGAGTCCCACATCGCCCTGTCATTGAAATATGATGAATATTTCATAGCATTGCAATATGATGTACATATCCTAATGTTAGAATGTGACAAACACTTCCAAACGTCGCAATGTGATGAAGATATATAGATATCATAATGTGACAAACATTTCCAAATGTTTCAATGTCATCGCATTGTGTAACACATCATCTTATCATCACAATGTGATGAAAATTTATTGATGTTGAATTCTGACACACTTATTGCAAAGTCACAATGTGACAAAAAATTCCAAATTTCACAATGTGTTGAACATAGCAACATTGAAATCTACTAAACATAGTAAATCTACACTGTGATGAACACATAACATTGCAATGTGATCAAAATATAGTGTTTCAATATGATGAACACAGTAACGCCACAATGTTATGAACACGGTAACATTGCAATCTATGAAACATAGTGACGCCACAATCTGACAAAAATAGGCATGTCGTCGCAATGTGGATAGTAGCGTCACAATGTGACAAACATAAATACATGTCACAATATGACGAACATAAATACATGTTGCAATGTGTCCCATATCACCCTGTCGTCGCACTGCAAACATTTCCTCACGTTGCAATGTGACGCACATATCTTGTCGTCGCAATGTGACAAACACTTCCAAACATCGCAATGTGTCGAACATAGTAAACTTGCACTCTACCAAACATCGTAATGTCACATTATGACGAACATAAATGGATGTCACAATGTGACAAATATTTCCAAACATCGTAAGGTGTCAAACATAGTAAATTTTCCATCTGCCATGCATAGTAACATCACAATGTGACGAACATATGCAAACGCCCCAATGTGACAAACATTTCCAAACATCGTAATGTGTCGAACATAGTAACATTGAAATCTACCAAACATAGTAATGTTGCAATGTGACGAACATAAATGGATGTCACAATGTGACAAACATTTCCAAACATTGTAATGTGTCAAACATAGTAAAGTTTCTATCTACCATGCATAGTAACATCACAATGTGACGAACATGTACAAACGCCCCAATGTGAAAAACATTTCCAAACATCATAATGTGTCAAACATAGTAACAATGCAATCCACGAAACTTAGTAACATCACATTGCAATGAACATATATGCATCTCACATTGTGACGAACATATACGCATGTCACAATGTGACAGACAATTACGAACATCGCAATCGAATGAACATAAATTGGCGTTGTAATGGGACAAATGCAATGTGATAGACATTTCCAAACGTTACAATCGAACAAAGACAACCTATTGTCACAATTTGATGTACATAACCTAATGTGTCGATGTAACAAACATTTTCCGATGTCACAATGTGACGAACATAACCCACTATCGAACTATGACAAACCTATTCCAATGCCATATCGTGAAAAACATAAACCTTCGTCGTAATTTGATGACCATAACCTTACGATGTCAATGGCGAGAAAAATCTAATGTCACAATGTGATGCACAAAACCTTATGTCGACATGTGATGAACAAAAGCTGATTTCACAATGTGATGAACAATAACGAATGTTGGCATGTGATGAACAAAACATGATGTCGCAATTTGACGAACAAAATATGGTCAACATTGCAATGCAGTAGTGCCATAGTAAACTACGGTGAACATAATCAACATGGCCCACCATAATGAGATCCACATGGTGAACGAAGGTCAACCATGGGCATGTTCAACCATAATAAACTCTGATCAACCATAATCAACCATGGCCATGGTCAACCTCACCCAACCATGGTCAACCATAGCCAACCTTTTCTTCCCAAAGTCAACCAAGGTCTACCAAAGTAAACCATGGTCATGCTCAACCATACTCAACCATAGTCATTTTCAATTAGCGTATTATTGTATTAATACTTAAATAATATATTATTAATGTATTAGTACTTTAGTATTTAGTAATGTATTTGTTAAGGCATTAATACTTTAGGAATGTATTTATTAAAGCATTATTAATTTATTAATAATTAAATATGTTACATTATACATTAAAATATTAATACTTTACTAATGTATTTATTGATTCATTTAATGTATTAAAGGTATGAAATAATTTTTATTATTATTACTTTAAGAATGTATTATTAATCTTTTACTTTATTATTATATTAATACTTTAACAATGTAGTAATTAATATTGTATAAATGTATTACTTAATTAACACATTAATTTATTAGTGCATTAAATAATTAATACATTATATTATACATTCATGTAAATTAATACTTTAATTTATACATTATATTAATATAATATCTTGTTACTACTTTAGTAATGTATTTATTTATTAATTAATCAAATTAATACATTACAATATACATAAATGCCATTTATAGTCATGACCATAAGAAACCATGATGATGGTTCACCATAATCAACCACAATCATTTTCAATAAATGTATTAATATATTAATACTTTAATAATATTTTTATTAATGTTTTATTATTTTAATAATGCATTATTAATGTATTAATTTGTTTTTGTATTAATACTTTAAAAATGTATTAGTTAAAAATGCATTAATGTATTAATTAATTCATACATTACATTATTAATATATTAATATTTAATATGTTACATTATGTATAATGCATTAATATTTTAATTTATATATTACAATAATGTTATAATGTATTGTTAATGTATTAATAGTTTATCATGTTACACTATACATTAATGTAATAATGTATTACTTTATTAGTGTATTAATATTTTAGGAATCTATTTTTAATGCATTTAATGTATTTATTGATATATTTAATATATTAATTTATTAGTGTATTATTATCTTATCAATATATTAATTAATTAATTAATGCATTACATTATTAATCTATCAATCATTTAATATGTTATATTAGACACTAATATAAATTAATAATTTAATTTATAAATGTTTATTATATATTATATTAATGGTACATTACACACATCAATATATCAATGTATGAGTTCTTTAATATATTAATATATTACACATTAATGTGTTATAAATTAATTTATTATTGTATAATATTAATTTATAATACATTAATGTATTATAGTCTAAAATATTAATGTATTATACTTTAATGTATTATATTTACATTAATGTAATGTATTTCTAAATACATTAATACATTACATTATTAATGTATCACTCAATTAATATGTTACATTTATACATTAATACTTTAATACATTTATCAATTAATTAATACATTTTTTATTATATATTAAATTGATATTTATATATTATATTATTAT
>SNQJ01S0082186.1:0-35245 GCA_010110895.2 Picea sitchensis
ACTGTTGATATTTTCACTAAGCCTCTTGGAAAGATTAAGTTTGAACTGTTTAGGGAGATGTTAGGTGTAGAAGTCAATCCATTCTCCATTAAGGGGGAGACTTGGAAGTAATGGAGATATTATCTAATTGTTAGCACCAGTAATAAGCGCGTGTTATAAGCGCCAGTTAGAAGAGTCAGTTCTGAGTTAAGTGTCAGTTGTCTAGTTGTCTTTTGGTTTGCATGTAGCCGACTCGGGAGAGTCTTTTCCTATATAAGGATGTAATCCGTCTTCGTTTAATAATCAAGAAGTGAGCGTAGCCTCACCGTGTTTGTTTGCCTCGCATATTTTATCTCGTTATCCACCAAATTTACCATTTTGTTACTCATTACAAACGTCCTTCACAATAGATTTTAAGTCATTAAATTTCTTTCTTTCATAAAGTAGTTATTTGTTTTTATAAGTACTCCCATCATAGGAACCTTTATTTTGAATTATGTTACTTCCAACACTAAACAAGTCTAGTTTATAGGGCAAAGAAAAACTAGCCATATTAGAAAATGTGTGCATTCATCATGTTGTTTAATCTAGTTTTAAAATGTTCATCTTTAGCCTTGAATCCTCAAGTTGCACCTATTTTTAGGTTATATAAGAACATGAGAACGGTATGGTAAATGTGATTATCCAAGTTGGGGCAAGTTATATAATAACATGAGAACGGAATGGTAAATGTGATTATCCAAGTTGGGGCCAACTAGATATCTATGGTATGGCCTAAAAGTATGTTAATTTGGGTTATCATTATATTGTTGGTGTTAGTGTCATAGTTAGACTCAGAGTTTTTAAACAAGTATATTAATTTGGGTTATCATCATATTGTTGGTGTTTGTGTCATAGTTAAACTCACAGTTTTTATTGTTCATTTTTTTTCAACCAAATAAATGATAATTTTATTATTTTCTTTTGTTTTTCATTATGTGATTTCTTATATTCATTTGAGTTATTTTGGTTTCCAAATAGTCATTAAACCAAATTACATATCCAAACTTCCTTAATCTCAATGTATGCTAGAAACCTTTTAAAATTTACACACACGGAAATATTAACAGTGTATTTTGAGTATTTGTTATACTATCTACGAAATAAAATAAAATAAATTTTAACAATTAAAAAATAGTTTAATTAGATTATATTATTAGGTAACCAAACAAAATGCTTATGTAGTAAAAGTTAAGAAAAAAAACAATTATATTAATAAAAAAGGTTAATTGGGTCCAATCCCCATAATTGAGAGGAGTGTTATCCTTTTCACCCAAGTTTTATTCATGCAAGTGACATGTTGAGCTCTTAACCAATATAATGTTGTAATGGATTTGAGTCCTATTGTTGTTGGACCGAACTTATCGACACAGGAATCTAGGGTTCACCTGAGTACTATCCTCAGAATGAGAAAAGTACATGAGAGTTTTCCTCGAGATATGGTACCCGGAAAAAAAAACATGAAATAGATAATTTGATCATTATCGATACTTTAAATAAATTATTACTGTTGAGAATATTTTTGGATCATAAATGTGTACCTCATTTTGAAACCTCCAACGTTTTGTGTGGACACTCCACCCATCGTCATTTCTGAGCTTTATGTTATCCCTGATTATGGATGGAGTGTCCACTCAAAACACTGAATGTTTCAAAACCAGATACACAATTTTAATCCAAAAATATTCTCAGCAATATATCTCAGTTGGAAAACTTACACGTTTAAATTATTATTCTATAAAAATTTAAAATTCATTAATGATGATCACGCAAACTTTTTATTAAATAATAATAATAAATAATCATAAAATTTAATTAATAAATATTAACCATAAAATTTAGTATCAATTTATTTAAAAATTAATAAATATGATTTAAAAATTAATAAATATGTGGAAAATCAGGGATCATTTCCCCAAATAATTTGAGTTTACTTTCTTTCATTGAGATCAAAATAACGTCTCAAATTACCATCCATAAAATAAACACTTTTAGTCGATATTAAGAGTACAAAGGAGTGGCTTTGTAGAAATAAAATCGGCATTATTAGCCACTGTAAAGGCAAATTACGGCTAGCACTAATTTATATGTTAATTAGACACAATAGTAAATGTTAATGTCGATGCCATTGTCGACGTTATGGATGTTTATATGGCCAACGTTATGTTAGATGTTATTTTCACTACAATTTGGATGTAATTTTGATTGAAATAGTGATAACGTGGACACTAACACAAATGCTAAAAAGGACATTTTCGTGGATTTAATTCTGGTTGTAAAATAAAATAAAATAAAATAAAATGTCATTAGCATATTTAATTATCACCTAAATTGTAAACAATTGGAATGAAAAAAAAAAAATTAATTTTTAATTGTTTTGGTGGTAATATTTTAACTCAAATCCCCTAAAATGAAATGGTGCATATTTTGACAATAAACCAAATGTCATTAAACGGAACATCATTATAATACCCTAGTTTTGACTTTCGGAAGACATAATCAAATTAATATGTATAAATTGTAAATATATGGTTATTATGATAGGTGTTAAGACATGTGATATTAAATAAATCACCTCGTAATGTAAACATTGTAAATATATTTCATATTCAAACCTAGTATAGAACTCAAGCCTAAGGTTTGACTAGACTCTATGTTACGTAAAAAGGTATTGTCGTAATATAATATGAAATGATCGGAGATCATCATTGGTATCATAAGGGCTCTGAGTCCACAAGAGGGGAAGATGAAAAAGGGATACATGGGAAAGAAAACCTTTATTGCCAAGTGTCACCTCAAGAACTCCCATATTTTTCATCGTGTATTATAAATGAAACTCACCAACACCTTTGACTTTGAAAGCCAAATATGAATGCATGAAGTGGTTGGTGAATGAAAGTTTGCTCAGTTAAAAGAAAGAGTATGGGAAAGGTACACTATAATGAAAAAATAGTATTATCTTGGGAAAACATGGAAGTTACTTATTCCATTATCCTTCATCATGGGATGGATCCATTCTTCATTTTGTTTTCTTTGTGAGTTCTCATGTTATGTTCTCATATGGTATGGGATCCCAACTTCGCAATAACTAATAAATAGCACCAAGAGTCTAGGATTGGGAAGGTTGTGTGGGTGCATAGAGGATAGGGAAAGATAAGAACTTGTCTCCTACATGTTTATGGTTTTCATTGACTCCTTTGAGAAAAAGAATACATCGCCAAGTTTTCCCATAGGACAATTAGCAATTGGACACTTTTCACTTGCAATGCACATTGGTAGTGATTTCCTGAGAGATTGTGTAGAAGAGAAGGGAGATGTACAAGTTATGTGTAACATTGTGATAAGAGAGTTTCATGGTTGATTGAACGTTGGATGTAATACCTAGAGTTCCCTACAATGGAAGAATTTGTAGAGTCATAAACGATGTGGGTTGGGTCGAGTGGGATTAATCTCATAGTTGGTTTCTCTATCCTAGTGATCTCATAGCCCAACTTGGAGGTAGAATGTGAAATGAAAACCTATGGTTGAGAGGTGAATCATTCTTACATAACCAATTTATTGGACCAACCTTCATTAAAATTACAAGTGTTTAACTATTATTTGCTTCTCTATAATTCAATTCTTTGGAATATGTTATGATGAAGAATGTGTGCATGATTTTGCTATGAATCTACTTAAGAATTACTCTAGGCACATGTTACCATGATTTCCATAAGCATATGTTTAAATAAATATATTACATCTTTAAATATGCACCTGACATGCATTAGTGGTTTGTTCAGCTTCTTTATGAAGCTAAATCAAGTTTTAATGGTTGAACTTACTAGTTCATGTCCAAGTCAGTGGTCATAATTTGAAATTCAAATAAGTGGAAACTTGGTATTAGCTCAAAGGGCATGGATGGGTACACCAAAACTAAATACATAAATGAAATAGGAAAACACACCATCACATCCATATCCCCCTTCATTGTTGAACAATTTCTCCATTGGATCAATGTTTTCTCTTTCAAGATTCTTCAACAATCATTGACGTGATTTTTTTTCGTAGACTTGGCATGCTCATATCATCCCTTGTTACAATGGCCTCATTTTTATATTTTTAAAGTCTTTCCCTATCCTTGGGTGATATGCTATTTCATTGCTCGACTCCATGCCCAGGTTGAACAAGCGAATGGATTTTCACACATGTATATGAGCTAGTGTAATTAATTTTGTAATATGAGCATACCCATTTCTAGTGCCCATAGAGTTTTTCTCCATAATAACAATGTTCCAACATATTTCTAGAGTGATGAGTCATTAGGATTGAATCCTTTGGTGATTTATTCACGGCCACTTCCCCCTCCACCATTTTTACCTTTGTGAGTAATACATTCACTACCATTGCCTCTTTCTATTTTCTAAAAAAAATGAGAAAAAAGAAGCCATTTAGTTACTTGGGTAAGAAAAACAAATTTTAATAAACACATCTCATTTTTTCATGCCCAAAGCATAGAATTGATAGGATTTCTCTTATGTTGTGTCTTCTAACATGGAAAGAGTCTTCTACACTTTCCAACCTACAAAAAAATCTATTCTCCTCGCTATGTGATCTGAAACCTTGCTAGTGCAATCTCCAAATACACAAAAGGGGTCTCTAAGTAAGGTTTAGAAGGGATTTGTAGGGACACTGAGGGAAAAAATATATATATGTGGGGAGGGAACACCTCTACAACAATGATCTATTGTGTATAGGCTTCGTGATCCCCACACAACACCATTTTTACAATGTTTTTAACTCTTTGTTTTGTACCTATATATTAATAATAAAATAGAACTAATAAATATAATATAATAATAATAATAAATATAATATAAAAACACATTAATAAATAAAGACTACAAGTATGACTCCTCTTAAATTATATTTATATGTAGGTTAAGTCAATGTAAAGGGGTGTCAAGTATTATTCAAGTAAAATTTGTTGTATAAGGAGATAACCCTCTTGAAGTGGCATTATTCTCTTATTAATATCATTATTGCATTCATTTGGTTCATATTTCTATTAATTTGGATCTATTGTTCATTTTTGGTGGTTAGGGTCCTAACAATTTGATACGGATTGGACCATTATATTATTTTTAATCTATCTTTATGCTTTCAAAATGGAAAATTTTGTAGGAATCGGCTTGCAGGGTCATTTTAATGGCAGGGCCAAGTTTGGAAAATTGGGGTTTGAAAACTTTTGGAGCCATGTTGAGGTATAAAACGACATTTTTTTGAGTAAAACATTTTCCATATATATCTAGGACCCCGTGACACTATTATACACATTGAAACCTTTCCAATGGTGAAACAATCGTGTCAATTGGAGCTTGTATGCAAAAGCTATGCCTCTCGCAAGTTGACCTATCATGATGACCACCATGGTACGAGAGGATGCCACGTCATCCCCTATTACTCATGCATATGGGGCTAGCCACATGAGGACTTTCAAGAAGATTATACAAGGTCCAAAACCCTAACCCTGGACTATTATCAGGATATGTTAAATATCGAGCTGCTAGGAGGAGAAGGGGTCCCATTTTGTGTTATTGTATTTTGTTCCATAGCAAAGAAAAACAATTGGGAGTGGAGAAATTAGAGAGCATAATAAAGGGGTTTAATGTTATGTAGAAAATTAACAGGCCACGGGTCTCAAGTGACTCCATAGAGAGTTCCCTCTCCTTTGTACTTGCATTATTTCCATTCCAGAGAAAAGAGAGCAAAACAGCCTCACCTTCTAGTTGGATTTTCTCTCGTAAGGGTTTCCCAGAGAAAAAAATTGTGTTATTTTTTCGATGATGTCTGATTTTATTTTACTGTTCTCTATTTTTTGCATTTCATATATTTCATGCATAAGCATAAAATTAGTAACTAAATATTCTATAATCTAAAGGAATTTAACCTTCAGATTGTAGATTTCAGTTTTATTTATCAGATATGTTGTGAGGAATTGTTCCAATATTGGAATATCCACAACAATTTACAGATCATATTGGTATCATCGAAGGTTTTCTTTGCGTATTTTTGAAAATTTGCAGGGATCCAGAAATTGGTTTAACAATAAAGTCGTATAACCCTAGCCATGGACAACAAGTTTGTTCATAACAACCCTCGAGGTCCGATCTAGGAGAGATTTGTGAGGCTAGAAGAGAAATTCATTAACATATCTCGCAATATGTCCCTCTTCATGGCATATCTAGCAAGAAAGCTCCAACCATTTGGAGAAGTTGGAGGCTTGAACTGAGAGATTGTATCAGATAGAAAATCGAGAAATAATGAAGACTCGCAAAAAGGAGTCATGGAAAGAACCCGAGAAAGAGTAGTTGAGTTCCAGTGCCATAAACCCTTCACAGTCCCTATTCAAGATGGAAGTGAAAGTGGACATAAATCCATACCAAGGTGAGATCGATGCATTAAAATTGAATCATTGGTTGTGACAACTACAATTTTATTTCAACGTTCACCATATAGATGAGGAGAAAAATATATCATTTTCCATACTGAAGTTAGAGGGCCATGTTTTAACTTGGTGGGAAAGTCACATGGAGTCACTTAGGTTGGAGGGTGATCCACCAATAACTAAGTAGGAGGATTTCAAAACCCTCATTAAGTCCCAGTTCTATCATATTGGGTATGTAGAGGACCAACGGATATGTTGGCATTACTTCGAGCAAAGGCAAGGGAAGAGTGTACAGGAGTACACCATCGAGTTCAAGATGATGGCCATCATGTTGGGTATCTCTCCCAAGAACCCAAATACACTCCTCAAGTATCTGGGAGGTCTACATAGTCATTTTTTAAATAAAGTGATGATTTTCAAGCCAAGGAATACGTACGAGACATGTGTACAGGAACAATATATGGAAAACATAGGCCACAAGAATAGGCAGTCGAGTGGTTCCAAACAAAAAGAGCACCAAAAACTTCCAAGGAGGGGAAGAAGAAGTGGAAAGGGGAAAGGATAAGAAGATGGCATCCATTTCACATCAGTAAAACAATCCTAGCAACCATTGCAACCATTAAAATGTGTACGGTCACACTAAGGAAAAGTATTGGAAACTACATCCAGAGTTGAACCCAAAGAACCGCAAGAAGGAAGCAAAGAAAAAAAATCTCCTAGCCACGGATTCGAGCAATCAAGTTGAAATTATCTCAGATGTGGATGAGAAGATTGTGTACGCACAAATGTAGAAGGAGGTGAATCTGAGTATCCTTCATCACCAGAAAGAGAAGGATATGACCAAACTCTTCCACATCAAGATTCAAGTCAAAAAGACCAATACAGACGCTCTACTCAACTCTCATTCACGGGATAATCTCATAGCAGTGGATCTAGTTAGTGATCTTGGATTGGAGGTTTGTGATCATTCTAGCCCATATTCATTTGGATGGGTAAACAAGGATGTAGAGATCAAGGTAACAAAACAGTGTAATATTATATTTTATATAAGTGATGATTTTATTGATGAAGTGGAATTGGATGTAGTACCCCTTGATGTATGTGGAGTAGTGTTTGGAATCCCCTACGTGTATATGAGGGATGTAATCTTCATGCGGAGAGAAAACCAATACCAACAAATAAAGGATGGGAAGTCCTACATCATCAATGTGCACAAAGGAAAATCAAAAAATTCATTGGTAAGTGCCAATCAAGATAAGAAATTGATCAGTTCTATCAAGAAATATGTTTTACTTTTCCTAAGGGAAAATCATTCTGGTGAAGAGTCGTTTAAAATAAAGACATCCCTGGAAGGGTGTACTAAGGAGCATAAACATGAATTGTAGGAGTTTCTAAAGGAATAGAGGGGAGTGTTCCAGGAGCCTAAAGGGTTACCACCAAAGATGGAAGTGCATCACGAAATACAATTATTGTCAAACTCTCCCTTGTTGAATACTGGGTTGTAAAAATAGTTCATTCTGAAAGAAAACAAAGTAAATAAGTAGTTGCAGCAGTTGTTGGAACAGGTTGTGATTTGACCAAGTACCTCACCTTTTGGGTCACCCATCATAATTGTGCCCAAGAAGGATGGGACTTGGAGAATTTGTATCGATTACAGGGCATTGAAAAAAATTACACTAAAGAATCAGTACCCTATGCCCAGGATCGATGATCTATTGGACCAGTTGCAGCATGCCAAGTACTTCACTAAGATGGATTTCAAATCAGAATATCACTAGGTACAATTCAAAGAAGAATATATCTGGAAGACAACCTTCAAGGCAAGGTAAGGTTAGTATGAGTGGTTGGTTATCCCATTCGGTTTATGCCATGCACTAGCCACATTTATGAGACTAATTAATGATTTTTTACACCCTTATCTAGATTCATTTGTTTTTGTGTATTGGCATGATATATTGGTTTATAGTGCTACCTGGGAGGAGCACATATCACATATTATGCAGGTGTTAAAGACACTAAAGAAGCACCAGTTGTTGGCCAATATCAAGAAATTTGAATTCGCTTAGCAGTATTTGGTGTATCTGGGGTACATGATCAGTGGAGGTTATTGATGATTGCAACTATGTGAGACATTATCCGGCTTACAAACCAGTGAGGTGTGGATCATTGCAGCTATGTGAGTCTTTCTCTCAGCATACAAACCTGAGAGAAAGCCCCTAAGAAGGGTACATGGTTTATGCTCGAGACAGAGCTGGAACGTATAAATGACCTCCTCTATTTAGAGAGTTGAGAATAATTCCAAATGATTATCCAGTGGGAAAGGCGATCTGTTAAGTTAGACATGCTTGTGGGTGAGCACAAGGTGAATCGTCATGTGAACAAGAAATGAAGATGATGTATTAGCCTCCTCTAAACAACAGAGTTGACAAGAAAACTCCAAATGATTCTCATGTGTGAAACAGTGGGAAAGAATATTTGTAGAGTGGATGTGCATGTGGACGAGCACAGGTGAACATGTGAAGATCTGGTTCTTCTATTGAATGCAATGAGCCAAATATATGACATCCCTATGGGTGTGCCCCTGGTGGATGAGCACTAGTGGGTGTATCATATCCTTTGTTATATATTGTTCAAGAGTTGGACCTGCTTGTAACCCTAATTGTTATGTAAAGGGTACAGGTCAGCCCCACCTTAATGTGATTAGTAATAAGTGTAAAAGATAATTAATATGGATAATATCAATTATAATGTGACTTAGAGAGGTAGGACCTGTTGTGACAATAGACACTTTTGTTGACAGGTTTAGGTTAGTATAAGTAAAGGTAAATTCCCCATTGAGGAAACATATCTTTCATGTGAGTTTGGAAATTTCAGCAAGTACACTTCTTTGGGAAAAGTGTGCAGCTCTCTTGGGCGCTAGAGTTCTAGTGTTTGAGCACCCTCTTGTGTGCTAGGGTTTATCTTGGTGGTGAAGGTATTTCTATTGAAGAATATAGAAAAGGATTTGGTTGGGTTGTATTCCCTTGTTGAGAAGGGTTTCCCAGAATACATCTTGCATTCTTGTGCATGGTGCTTCTTCTTGTGATCTTGGTTGTTGCAACATTATTGTCTATGGTTAAGTTAAATGCTAAAATGGAATGAATTTCATGCTTAACCTAGATTGTTGAAAAATCAACATGGTATCAGAGCATAGGTCTTGAAGAGCCCATTGCACAAACGGTTTCCAGCCATTCTCTCTCACTTCTGCAGAAACCGTACGGCCCTCCTAGGGTTCCCAAAAATTATGTACGGCCCTCCTTATTTCTCAGTTTCAGCCCTTAATACTTGGACGTTGGGGATAATTTTTCCATAGGAGATTATAGCCTCCTTCAGGGCACCTCCATCAAGCTTCAAATCAAATTTTCGAGCATTTTAAAATTTTGGTCCTAGGGTTTCACTAACTTCTGCAGAAATTTTAGTTTCAGGGTTTTTGCAACTCATTGAAGGAGCTCTTCAGCTCACGAGTGTTATCCTATATTTCAAAAGCTTATTGTTGGCAGTCATAAGTCCAATAAAACCTAAAAGTGCTAGCCTAGCCTAGCCATTAGGTTTTCTAGCCAAGTTGACAAAAGGTTGTGAAGAATCTAAAATTATGATGAACAAAAACTATGATGGAAGATAATCTTGATGGACCAAGCAACTTCAAGTTCTAGAACGGCAAGAATTCAGAGGAAGACTTATTGTGGGTGATAAAAAAGGGTTTACCATAGAAAACTATCAATGAATGAAAGGAATATGACGCCAGGACAAGGAAGCCAATCACCTACTCAAGCCCTTACATTGAAGGGCCAGCATAAAAATAACAAAGATGACAAAAGGTGACATCGTGACTATCTTCTTCATAAAGATATCAGAGGATAGAGATCATCCAGGATCCATTGGAGAAATAATATTAGCATCCTCAGGTATGCATTTGTATGTATATTATTTGTATCATTGTCATAAGGGTAATTTCATGAGGATGGAACCTTTGTTGAATTCATGGATCCAGAGGGATTGTAGTGCATTCAAAGGAACAACACACTGGAAATGAAGACTCCAGGTTTGATTGTTGTAATTGTCATTCCTATAACCTATATTTCTAAAGTTTTCTACATTACAAGTAGGAGTTGTAGTTGTGACAACAATCCTTAAATTGTTTTAAATTCTAGAGATGCACTCATTATTATCCTTTAGGAGATATTCTTGTTTTGGTTCCTCTTGTTTTCTTGTTTCGGATAGGTTAACAAACAAAGGAAGATGTTCATCCTTCAGAGGAAGCCACTTGAATCAGAGGGAGTCAAAACTATTTGAAAAAGAGGAAGAATAGAACCATCATTGGGGAAACCAATGCAATAATACATTATCAGAATATTTCTATGATTCTATGAGCATAAGCATGCATGAAACAATATATGTTAAGAACAAGAGTCTTCACCAGACTTTGAATAACATAACTCTTGAAGAAGCCTTCACCGGAGTGAAGCCTGAGATTGAACACTTCAGGATATTTGGGTGCCCGGATATATTTTCATGTACCCAAAGACAAGAAGTCCAAGATAGATCCTTTAGAAAGAAAGGATATAGTGAATCTTCAAAGACATTCTAGATAGACATCCCTTGTTAGAGATAGATTGAGACAAGAAAAGATGGTGTCCTTCAAGAAGAGATAGCTTTTCAAAGATATTCCATAGAATCTCAGATGGAGATTGACAGTGAGACAATTCCTTCTCCCCCTTCAGCAGTTCAGAGGGAGATAGACATTATTCCAGTTGATCTAGTTGCTCCAGTTGATATGTTCAGAGATATTACAGTAAGGCATAAAAGGCCTACCTAGACTCACTCTGCAAGAGGTAAAGAAACATACAAATCCCCTCAAGGCACATCCCAAGAAAGCAAAAGAGGTTTTCAATCTATCCTTCAGTCATGAGCCACTTCATTGATGTTGAGCCTCCTTGTCTTAGAGAAGCAACAAGAGAACAGGTATGACAAGATTCCATAACAAAAGAATATTAGTATATCTTAAAGAATGATGTATAAGATATTATTCAAGGACAAGAAGGGAAGTCTGTGGTAACTTCCAAGTGGATCTATAAGATCAAGCATGCAGCTGATGGAAGTGTCGAGAAATACAAAATGATATATATAGCCAGAGGTTTCTCACAAATAGAGGGAGTTGTCTATGATGAGACACTTGATCCAGTAAACCCGATACACTTCCATCCGTACTACCATCCATGAGTTGGAAACTATATCAGATAGATAGATTCTTGATGAGTTTGGATTTCAGCAAGAGTGATGCTTATCCAAACCCATATCATTACAGTATTGGTAACGAGAGCCTGATTTTGATGACTTATTCAGAAAGTCTTGATACAAGTAATCCTTGACTTCTGAATTCGAGATGAAAAATATGAGTATGATGCACTACTTCTTGGGAAAATAATTATGACAGAGGATCAATGAGATTTTCCTAAGTCAAGGAAAATATACAGTGAAAATATTAAAGAAGTTCAATATGACAGAATGCAAAATCCACAGTGATGGATTTAAAGAAGAAGGTTGATGATGATTCAAACGAGACTGATCCACATCTGATTGGATCACTAATGTATCTATTTAACATCAGACTTGATTCATGCCATGCAGTGAATGTTCTTAGTCATTTCATGAGTCAACCGAGACAGACTCACCAGACAATAACAAAACATGTATTGAGATATATACAAGGAACAATTGGATATGACCTAAGATATGCCTCAAGTGTGAACTTGAGCTTGCAGGATATGCCGATTAAGATTGAGAAGAAAGTACAGTGGACCGGAATAGCACATCTGGTTGATGTTCTACCGTGAAGTTTTCCATGGTTTCATGATGCTGCATGAAACAAAACTCTGTGGCCTTGAGTACCATAGAGGCAGAATATATAGCATTGAGTGTGCGAAGCAATGTGGCTTCACAAGCTTCTAACAGATTTACTTGACCATGAGATGGATCCTATGATGATAACCAAGAGTCGTGTGTAAAGCTCCTTGAGAACCTAGTGTTTCCTAATGGATCAAAATACGATGAGATGAAATATCCTTATATCAGAGATATGATGTAGACTAAAATCGTACACATGCAGTACCTCCTACACATGAGAAGATTGCAGACATATTCACCAAACCAACTTGGTGAAGAATGCCTTCCTAGTTGAGAGGGAGTATTGATGACTCCAGCCAAGACAAAATTCAGAGTACATCTGTGTGAGACATAGAATGATGAAGAATGCCTCCCTGGCTGAGAGGGAGTGTTGATGATTGCAGCTATGTGAGACATTCTCCAGCTTACAAACCTGTGAGATGTGGATCATTGCAGCTATGTGAGTCTTTCTCTCAGCTTGAAAACCTGAGAGAAACCCCCTAAGAAGGGTACATGGTTGTTGCCTGAGACAAAGCTGGAACATAGAGATGACCTCCTCCATTCAGAGAGTTGAGAAGAACTCCAGATGATTATCCAGTGGGAAAGGTGATCTATTGAGTTAGACGTGCATGTAGCTGAGCACAAGGTGAATGTGTGAAATCCCAAAGTGTTGGGTGCATAGTTGTGTGAACAAGAAATGAAGATGATGTATTAGATTCCTCTGAACAACAGACTTGACGAGAAAACTACAGATTATTCTCTTGTGTGAGACAGTGGGAAAGAAGACCTGTAGAGTGGGCGTGCATGTGGACAAGCACAGGTGAACGTGTGAAGATTTGGTTCTTTTGTGTAATGCACTGAGCCAGAGATATGGCATCCCTATGGATGTGCCCCTAGTGGATGAGCACTAGTGGGTGTATCATATCCTTTTATATATATTGTTCAAGAATCAGACATGCCTGTAACCCTATTTTTTATGTAAAGGGTACAGGTTGGCCCCACCTTAATGTGATTAGTAATAAGTGTAAAAGATAATTAATCTGGATAATATTAATTATAATGTGACTTAGAGAGGTCGGTCATGTTGTGCCAATAGACACTTTTGTTGACAAGTTTAGGTTAGTATAAGTAAAGGTAAATTCCCCATTGAGGAAACATATATTTCATGTGAGTTTGGAAATTTCAGAAAGTACACTTCTTTGGGAAAAGTGCACACGTCTCTTGGGCGCTAGATTTATAGGGTTTGAGCAGCCTTTTGTGTGCTAGGGTTTATCTTGGTGGTGAAGGTATTTCTCTTGAAGAAGATAGCAAAGGATTTGGTTGGGTTTTCTTCCCTTGTTAAGAAGGATTTCCCAGGATACATCTTGTGTTCTTGTGCATGGTGCTTCTTCTTGTGATCTTGGTTGTTGCAACATTATTGTCTATGGTTAAGTTAAATGCTAAAATGGAATGAACTTCATTCTTAACCTAGATTATTGAAAAATCAATAGAGGTGAGCTCAATATATATCCCACCAAGATGGAGGCCATCATGAAATGGTTATTTCCTACAAATACCACTAAAGTTAGGAGATTTTTTGGGGAAGAAAAATACTTGTGGAAGCTCATAGCTTAATTTTCAACAATAGTCGCACCACTCCATGCCATAAAAATGAGTGGTAAGAGTTTCCACTGGGGAAAGAATCAAAAAAAGGTTTTCAATGAGTTGAAAAGAAAGATCAATCAAGCACCAATTCTCGCATTACCAAACTTACAAAATCCCTTCAAAGTGGAGACATATGCAAGTGGGTATTCCATGTGAGCGGTCCTGATGCAAGGAGGAAGTCATGTTTGCTATCATTCTAAAATATTGCATGGGGCGGTCCTCAACTACCCTACCTATGACAAGGATATATGTGCCTTGGTACAAGCTGCCAAAAAGTGGAAGCACTATCTAATGGGAAAGAAGACCGTCATCCACAAATATCACCATAACCTCTAGTATTTGTAGGCCCAGAGTAAGTTACAGCAAACCATGCACTACAAATGGATGGGTTCTTACAACAATTTCATCTAGTCATCAAGTATAAGAAGGGTAACACAAACAAGTTGGAAGACATGTTATCAAGGCTACCCAGTGTTGGATTACTGAGAGGGGGGGTGAATCAGTAATAGAGCAATTCAATCCTTTTCTAACCACAATATGCAAGTATTATATCAATGTAGCATTATCATCCAATAATTGCAGAGTAAATAAACAATGAACAAATGAGAAATCATACCCATACACAGTACACCAGTGTTTTTAAGTGGAAACCCAAAGCGGGAGAAAACCACGGAATGCTTTTTCTTATATGTCTTTAAGAATTGCATTCATTGGAAGTGCCAACTTCCTTTTTTTTCCAGCTGCAACAGGAAGGAGGCTCCAACTCCCTAGTTTCTCAGGATACAACCTGAAGGAAGCTCCAACTCCCCAATTCTATGGCTACAACTAGAAGGAGGATACAACCCCTTATGTTCTTTGACTACAACCGGAAGGTGGCTACAACCACATGTCCTTGCCCCATCCAACCACCCTGAAATAAAAGTAGAATGATGGAACCATTGTCATTCTATCATTGTGAGATATACTGATGTAAACCTATACCAATCAACCTGTAATCAACCTATACCATAAAAACTTGCATCAACCATGCACCAACCTGTACCAACAAACCTGTAATCAGCCTATACCATAAACAAGTGTATCAACCATACACCAACATGTACCTCAACCCGTAATCAGCTTGTACCATAAACAAGTGCATCAATCATGCACCAACCTGTACCTCAAAATGTACCATCAACGAGTGCATCAAACATGCACAAAATATGTACCAATCATGCATCAAATATACATAAAATATGACTCATCAAAATGTACCAACATCATCAACTATACACCTTATGTATGTTCCAATTCATCAATTACTTGTCTCAACCATGTACCCAACATGTACCTCAACCAAAATCCCTCATCAATTTCATCAACCAAATATGACTTGTAAATATGTAATAGACCTGGTATATATGATCGCATACCTGCAAACCTTCCTTAACTTTAACAACAAGAGACTGGCATTTTATCAAACTTTACTTTAGTCTCACATGACTAGTTTTGGATTAGTTAACAACCCTAACTTGCAATAATCATAACTATGTACCTGTAATGAATAAAGATCTGAAAATGGTACACAATGTTCTTCAGTTTCTTTTATGTAATTCCTCCAGATTTCACTACTTGGAACCTCTCAAAAAAGGATTTATAGAAAAAAATGGCATACCTTGTTGAATTTTGTCTTATTCTAGAGAGTGAACTTGTAGAGCATTCCCCGCATGGAATATTTGTTGTATGGAACTAAAAATTGTACACATAATACTACAGACTGTACTCTAACCAATACATTTGGTCTTACTGAATTTGGATCTATTATGAATAAGTTATGACGTTTTTACCCAAAACACCTATTTTAGACTAGTTTTAAGACTAGCCACAAACCCTATTTTCCACGACGTGTAACTCCAAAAATACAATGACCCACAAGTTGAAATTTGTATCACAACTATTTGGATATGTTTTCTCAATAGCCTCCCAATTTCATGGTTTGACTCATTCTAGAAAAATAATTATTGTGAAAATGGTGAGATGACCTGTAAATAACATACCTTAGAAAGCATCATCAAAAGAATTTATCCTCCCTTGAATTTTGGCCTTCTTTACTTCACCTTCCCTATGAAATTTGGCTTAGATATCCTTTGGTTACCTCAGTCACCTATAGATATTCAATATGCTTAAGTGTGATTAAAATGAGAGAGCCTTGCCTTCTATTTATACTTTCATATAGCTTCCTCAAGGGGTTACCTTTTAACCATCTTAACCTACTTTCCTTATTTTAGGGTTAACCCGCTTCTAAACACTTGTAACTTAGTAATTTCTCCATTAACTTTATTATTTAAATAATTTATTTTGTATTCACTTTGTCTTATAGTACACACATCACTTCACTTTACTATTTACCTTCTAAAATATCTTAAACCACTTTGACTACTTTGACCTTTTAGGACTTCTAGATGACTCATGAGGGTTCTCCAACTTCACATGGCCATAACTCTCTAACCATGAGGAGTTATGTGAAGTTCCACATACCACCAGAAATGGCATGACATGTACTATCCATCCAAAATATTCTTACCTACAAATATATCAAAACACATACCATTATCCAACAAACAAGCTTGGGTCCATTACCCAAACCTTTCTCCAACTTCACATGGCCATAACTCTCTAACCGTGAGGATTTATGTGACGTTCCACATAACATTGAAAATGGCATGACATGTACTATCCATATGGAATATTCGTACCTACAAATATATCCAAACTCATACCATTATCCATCAAACAAACTTGGGTCCATTACCCAAACCTTTGTGCTACCGGAATTTTCTACCAGACTTTCTTCAAGGGTTGACATCAATGACAACCAACCCAAATAATCAACAATCTCCCCCTTTGGCATTGATGGAAACACTCTGATGCAATACTGAAGGCATATCACTCATGCTCCCCCTGTGACCACTGTTCCCCCTCGAACCATTCCTCTGTGCTCTTTCTCCAAGCACTTACCTTTTCATCTGATAAATCTATCCCCCTTTGACATCAATGGAAAAGTTATATTTCCATCCGGGGCTGCTCCCCCTAACTGAATTGTCCTTGGGAATACTCCCCCTAAATGAACTCTTCCTGAAACTGATCTCCCAACCTGAATTGTCCTCTTTATGGTGCTTCCTCGTGTAAATCTAAGACATATAAGATATGCATTCAAAATCATTCATTTTGGAGTAGAAAATACTCTGAGTCTCTAGCGAAGATGCTCAAAGGATTCTCATGTAAGCAGTTTTGTAAAGATGTATGTCACTTGTTCTTTTATGCCCACATATTCAACTCTAATGTTCTTCTCTGCAACTTGTTCCCATAGAAAGTGATACTTGATTGGAATGTGCTTCATCTTGGAATGCATTATCGGGTTCTTTGAGATATTGATGGTGTTTGTATTACCACAATAGATTGGAATAGGCTCATCATACTCAACCTGTATGTCTGTCAAAAATTTTTCATCCATAGAACTTGCGTACAACATGATGTTGCTACAATATACTCTGCCTCGGTTGTAGATAAGGATATTGATGATTGTTTCTTGCTTATCCATGATACTAAACATTCACCCAAGTAGAATGTTGCTCCACTGGTGCTTCGTTAGTCATCAATGCAACCTGCCCAGTTTGCATCTGTGTAGGCAATAAGTGATATATCCTTTCCTTTTGGATACCATAATCCAAACTCTTATGTTCCTTTCAGATATCTAAAAATCCTCTTCACTATTAATATATGTGATTCCTTTGGTGCTGCTTGAAATCGTGCCACATGTCCAACTGCATTCATTACATCTGGTCTGGATGTTGTCACATATAGCAAGATGCCAATCATCAACCTGCATTTCCTCTGGTCTGTAGACTTTGAATCATCATCTTTGCTCAACTTGCAACTGGTTTGCATAGGAGTGCTAATTGGTTTGCAATCTTCCATTCCGAACCTCTTTAGCATTTCTCCGATACACTTAGTTTGAGAAATAAAAAGTCCTTGGTTTCTTTGACATATCTGAAGACCCAGAAAGAAGGATAGTTCTCCGAGTAATGACATTTCAAATTCATTATTTATATCCTTTGCAAATTTTCGGCTTAACCTGTCATCCTTGCTTCCAAAAATAATATCATCAACATAAACTTCAATTAATAAAATACTATCTTGAGTTACCTTGATGTAGAGTTTTTTGTCTGCACTTCCTTTCCTAAACCTTGCCTGTTGTAGATATTTATCCAGTCTAGAGTACCATGCTCTAGGAGCTTGTTTTAGACCATACAAGGCCATATTCAATTTGCACACATAATATGCATTCTCTCTCAACTGAAATCCTTCTGGTTGTTCAATGTAGACTTCTTCTTCAAGTTCTCCATTTAGAAAAGTTGATTTCACATCCATCTGATACACTTTTATATTCTTGGAGCATGCATAAGCTAGGAGTAATCAGATTTCTTCCATTCTGGCAACTGGAGAAAATGTCTCTTCAAATTTGATTCATTCAACCTGTGTGCATCCTTTACATACCTATCTAGTATTCTTCCTTGTAACCTATCCATCTTCATTCAATTTATTTCTGAATACCCACTTTGTGCCAATCACATTTTTATTCTTTGGTCTTGGAACCAATTCCCAAGTGGCATTCCTCTCTATTTGATCTAATTCTTCATCCATGGACTTATTCCAAAATTCATCCTTCTTTGCCTCTTCAAAACTATTTGGTTCAATTCTAGATGAGAGTGCTAGGTGTGTTTGTTCTGGTGAACAGATTATTTTTCTAGTCTCAACTCCTGCATCTTTGCTTCTGATAATCTGATCTGAAGGATGATTCTTCTGTACTTGTTTTCTAGGTGTCTTTGGAGGCACTTGTTGAACTTACTCTTCCAATTCTATCTTATCCTCTGCATCTTCCCCTTCTACTTCTTCTTCATCTTTTGTTTTTTCTTCGTAAAGTTGTTCCATTGATTCATTTTCTTCTTCCTTTAATTCATGTCCACTTGTTTCATAAATTGTTACATTAATGTTTTCTACAATTTTGTTCAACCTCAGATTGTAACACTTGTATTCTTTCCTTGTACTTGAGTAACCAACAATTACTCATTTGTCCACACGAGATTCCAACTTTCCTATTCTCCCATCTTCTCTTTTGATGTAGCATTTTCTTCCAAATACTCTGAAGTGTTTCACATTTGTTGGTCTTCTTTTCCATGGCTCGTAGGGATTTTTTTCAGCGTTGTTTATGAGCCTTACTCTATTTTGAATGTGAACCGATGTATGCACTTCATGTGTCCAAAAGATATCTGTCAATTTGGAATCCATTAACATTGTTCGATCCATTTCTCGTACGGTCTTGTTATTTCCTTCAACAACTCCATTATGTTTAGGTGTCCTAGCAATGGATAATTGTTTTTTTATTCCATGCATGTTGCAGTAGTCCATAAATTCCTTTGAAGTGAACTCTCCTCCATTATCAGATCTCAAACATTTGATTTTTGAATCCATTTCATTTTCAACCATTTCCTTGTAGACCTTGAAGTTTTCAAAAGCTTCTCACTTATTCCTGAGAAAGAAAACTGCAGTCATTCTTGTATAATCATCAACTAATAACATAAAGTGTTTCTCACATTTTAAACCCTTTGTTGTAGTTGGTCCAACTAGATCAATATGCACAATTTCCAATGGTCTTGTCGTTGAATATTCTTTTGATTTAAACCTGGTCTTTGTTTGCTTTCCTTGTTGACAATGCTTGCATAAAGTGTTGGTTGGTTTCGTAATCTAGGGTATTTCTCTAACTTCTTACTTTTTGTTGACTTTGACAAGGTTATCAAAGTGTATGTGACCCATTCTTTTGTGCCATAGCCAACTTTCATCTTCTTTTCCTAGACAACACTTTTAATTTCCAATTTCACTTAGTACATATATGTTGCTTGAAGTTCTTGCAGTTGTTGCAATCAATTTTCCCGAACCTTCTTTTCTTATCTCGCACTTTTGTGAATCGAAAGTAACTTTATGACCTTGGTCACACAATTTACTCACACTTATAAGATTATGTTTCATATCTTCTACTACTAGAACATTTTATGCCTTGGTATTCTTGTTTCTAATTATGACTGTGCATTTTCCAATGATTTTAGTTTAATCATCATTTCCGAAGGAGACTAATCCATCTCTTTCCTTTCTTAATGTAAGAAACATGTCTTTATTGCATGTCATGTGTTTTGAACATCCACTATCAACATACCAACCATTTTTCTTATGCTTATCTTGTAGAGCAAGTGTGCATTCTTCATTGCTATATTGATTATGCTTTCTTATCCATGTTCTCTTATGAGGTTCTTGTCTGTGACTATTAGAACATTTTCTGCTTTGGTATTCTTGTTTCCAATTATGACTGTGCATTTTCCAATGATTTTAGCTTAATCATCATTTCCGAAGGAGACTAATCCATCTCTTTCCTTTCTTAATGTAAGAAACATGTCTTTATCACATGTCATGTGTTTTGAACATCCACTGTCAACATACCAACCATGTTTCTTCTGCTTAGCTTGTAGAGCGAGTGTGCATTCTTCATTGCTATATTGATTATGTTTTGTTATCCATGTTCTCTTATGAGGTTCTTGTCTGTGACTGTTGTTATTTTGTTGTGGTTCTCTAGGAGGAATTGTCATTCTACAATCTTTGGCCATGTGTTCAAAGTTGTTGCACTTGTAGCATTCCACTTCAGTGCTCAATGATTCAAACTTGTTGTAACTTCTTCTCTGTGTTTTACTAGGACTTCTTGATAACCCCTTTGTATATGACTTTCAAAGTTGTTTATGTTCCTACTGTTAGCTCTGCAATTCATAGTTTTATGTCCAAAATTATTACATGCATAACATAAACCAAAAAAAATAGTTTGATACTTAGGAGTTTAAGATCTTTTGAAAGGAGTTGCTCTTCTAAATCCTTCTTCTTCCTAAGGCCTATCTATAGGTTTTTGATTCTGAAATCTAAATCTTCTCGGTGGAGGAGTGTCCCTATAATCTTCCTTGTAGATCTTCCTATCCCCTTTGATTGTTTTTTAATATCATTTTGGATATGTTTCTTGCTCTGTTGTTTTGGAGCTTGATCCATTTTCTGTCTAATTGTATCCAAGTTCGGACTTGTCATGATGAGGTTTTTGACTGCTGATAATGTCATCCAAAAATTTTGAGTTGTTCTGCATATTTTTCTTTTGAAGATTCTTTCTTACTGTGACAATCTTTGCTTCCAAATTTCCAATGATCATGTCTCTTTCTTCTAGTTGTTGTTTGAGTGATTCTTCAATTCTTTTATCTTCTTCTATTTGAACCTTCAAATTTGTGATCATTTGTTCTAGTTCTTGAGTGTCTTCTTTCTTGTCTAGTTCTTCTTGTAGCTTCTTATTTTTCTTATTTTCTCTTCTTATAACTTCTATGGCACGCAACAATTCTTCTCGGTAGTACACTTATGCCTCTTCATATTCTTATTCGGCCTCTTCTTTGTCAGATTCTTCTGTTGCCATGAATAGAACTCTTTATGTCTCACTGTCACTGACTTCATCTTAGTCTGATGATGAGATGTCTTCTTTGGTGCATAATCTTTTCTTGAAAACTTTCTTTGTGGTTCTTTTGCCTTTATATGTTTGTTTTTTATTTGAGTAATCTTCATCATTCCTCTTATTTTTCTTATGAGGACATTTGTTATCAAAATGACCAATACAATCACAATTAAAAAAAATCATAGGAAACTTACATTTATATCTGTCGTTGGTTCCCTTTCTCAATATTCTGACAAAGGTGGCCATTTCTTGATCATCTTTCGAGATGTCACTGATGTTGCTATGTTATTTTTCCTTTTGCTTTCCCTTTTTCTTTGACCTTTTGGATGTTTTGAAAGATGTTTCTTTTATATCTGGATTTTCCTGTTAAGTTTTCATTTCATATGCTATGAAGATTCCATGTAGTTCGTCCATGCTTATTGAGTCTAGATCTTCTCTTTCTTCTAGTGTCGATATCTTAGGATCAAATCTCATAGGGAGATATTTTAGTACCTTTTGAACAATTACAGATTCTTTAATTTATTCTCCCAATACTATGATTGCATTTATTGTTTCATCGACTCGTAAGAAGCAAGTTGCAATATTCTCATCTTCCTTCATCTTTAGTTGTTCGAACTGACCTCTGTAAGTTTGAAGCTTTGCTGCTTTGACTTTTGAATCTCCTACATAAATATTTTGAAGCTTGTCCCAAATATCTTTAGCAGATTTATAATGTATAACTTTGGTGTAAATTGATTCACAAAGACCATTCAGAAGTGCATTTGTGGCTTTGGAATTTTGCCTGAGTTTTATTGTTCTTTCATTTGTCGGCGGAACTAATGGTTCTTTGTATCCATCTACAATTGATTGCCAAATTTCAAATCCCTGTGCCTGTATATATGTTTTCATCCTTCTGGTCCAAAATGCATACTTTTTTCCATCAAATTGTGGCATTCCATTTGTATACATGTTGTTTCTCTCCATGATCTACCTTTCAGTGGTTAAACTGATTTCTGAAGGAACCTACTCTAATACCAATTGTTAGATTACTGAGAGGGGGGGTGAATCAGCAACAAAGAAATTCAATCCTTTTATAACCACAATATGCAAGTATTATATCAATGTAGCATTATCATCCAATAAATGCAGAGTAAATAAACAATGAACAAATGAGAAATCATAGACATACACAGTACACCAGTGTTTTTATGTGGAAACCCAAAGAGGGAGAAAACCACATAATGTTTTTTCTTATATGTCTTTAAGAATTGCATTCATCGGAAGCACAACTTTCTTTGTTTTCCAATTGCAACTGGAAGGAGGCTCCAACCCCCTAGTTTCTCAGGCTACAACTTGAAGGAAGCTCCAACTCCCCAATTCTCTGGCTATAGCCCCCTATGTTCTCGGGCTACAATCGGAAGGTGGCTACAACCACTTGTCCTTTCCTCGTCCAACCGCCCTGAAATAAAAGTAGAATGATGGAACCACTATCACACTATCACTATGAGATATACTTATGTAAACATGTACCAATCAACATGTACCATAAACAACTGCATCAACCATGCATTAACTTGTACCAAACAACTTGCAATCAACATGTACCATTAAAAAGTGTATCAACCATACACCAACATGTACCTCAACCCGTAATCAGCTTGTACCAAAAACAAGTGCATCAACCATGCACCAACTTGTACCAAACAACCTGTAATCAGCCTGCACCATAAACAAGTGTATCAACCATACACCAACATGTACCTCATCCTGTAATCAGCTTGTACCATAAACAAGTGAATCAACCATGCACCAACCTGTACCTCAAAATGTACCATCAACGAGTGCATCAACCATGCACCAAATATGTACCAATCATGCATCAAATACACATAAAATATGACTCATCAATATGTACCAACATCATCAACTATACACCTCATGTATGTTCCAACTCATCAACTACTTGTCTCAACCATGTACCCAACATGTACATCAACCAAAATCCCTCCTCAATTTCATCATCCAAATCTAATTTGTAAATCTGTAATAGACCTGGTGTATATGATCATATACCTGCAAACTTTTCTTAACTTTAACAACAAGAGACTAGCATTTTATCAAACTTTACTTTAGTCTCACATGATTAGTTTTGGATTAGTCAACAACCCTAACTTGCAATAATCATAACTATGTACCTGTAATGAATAAAGATATAAAAATGGTACACAATGTTCTTCAGTGTCTTCTATGTAATTCCTCCATATTTCACTACTTGGAACCTCTTAGAAAAGGATTTATAGCAAAAATGGCATACCTTGTTGAATTCTGACATATTCTACAGAGCGAACTTGTAGAGCATGCCCCGCACGGAATATTTGTTTTATGGATATGAAAATATTCCATAGAATAATACAGATTGTACTCTAACCAAGACATTTGGTCTTACTCAATTTGGATCTGTTATGAATAAGTTATGATGTTTTTACCCGAAAAACTTGTTTTAGACTAGTTTCAGGATTAGCCACAAACCCTATTTTCCATGACGTGTAACTCCAAAAATACAATGACCCACAAGCTGAAATTTGTATCACATCAATTTGGATATGTTTTCTCAATGGCCTCCCAATTTAATGGTCTGAATCATTCTATAAAAAGAGTTATTGTGAAAATAGTGAGATGACATGTAAATAACATACGTTAGAAAGCATCATCAAAAGAATTTAACCTCCCTTGAATTTCGGCCTTCTTTACTTCACCTTCCCTCTGAAATTCACCTTACATATCCTTTGGTTACATCAGTCACCTATAGATATTCAATATGCTCAAGTGTGATTAAAATGAAAGATCATTTCCTCTTATTTATACTTTCATGTAGCTTCCTCAAGGGGTTACCTTTTAACCATCTTAACCCACTTTCCTTATTTTAGGGTTAACCAACTTCTAACCACATGTAACTTAGTAATTTCTCCATTAACTTTATTATTTAAATAATTTATTTTGTATTCACTTTGACTTATAGTACACTTATCACTTCACTTTACTATTTACCTTCTAAAATCTCTTAAACCTCTTTAACTACTTTGACCTCTTGGGGCTTCTAGATGACTCGTGAGGGTTCTCCAACTTCACATGGCCATAATTCTCTAACTGTGAGGAGTTATGTGATGTTCCACATACCACCAAAAGTGGAATGACATGCACTATCCATCTAGAATATTATTACCTGCAAATATATCAAAACGCATATCATTAACCATCAAACAAACTTGGTCCATTACCCAAACCTTTCTCCAACTTCACATGGCCATAACTCTCTAACCGTGAGGAGTTATGTGACATTCCATATACCACCGGAAATGGCATGACATGTACTATCCATATGGAATAGTCTTACCTGAAAATATATCAAAACTCATACCATTATCCATCAAACAAACTTGGGTCCATTACCCAAACCTTTGTGCTACCATACTTTCTTCAAGGGTTGACATCAATGACAACCAACCCAAATAATCGACACCCACGTCCAATATTATAGGTTGGGTAACTTTGATGTACATGGATCATTTTACCCATGATGCATACAAAGAGGCATACACAGAAGATGAGGGCTTCAAGGAGGTGTTTTAGCAGCTACATGGCCAAATTCATATATAAGAAGGTGAGAGCAAGGTTGAATATCATTTCCATAATGGTTTACTCTACAAGCTCGATAAGCTATGTTTCCCTAAAGGTGAACAGTTGAAGATTATCAGACAAGCACACGCCTCCAAGGTTGCAGAACATTTTGGTGTTGGGAACACAGTTTCCAACTTACATAGGTATGTGTACTAGACAAGAATACAAGAATATGTAACCTGGTATATTAGAGTATGTATACTTTGTTGTACCAGCAAGCGTAGTAACATGAAGCAAGGTACATACCATCCCTTACATGTAACCACTCGACCTTGGGAAATTATTTCCATGGATTTTGTGCGAGGTTTAAAAAGAACCAGGAAGGAGCAGGACTATCTACTTGTGGTAGTGGATAGGTTCAACAATATGTGCATTCTCATGTCTTGTAAAAAGGCCATCAAAGGACAAGAAGCTACAAACATGTTCTTTGAACAGATATGGTTGCATGTTGCAATACCAAGGAGTATCATCTCAGATGGGGATACCAGATTTATCAGTCCATTCTGGACAACATTGTGGGAGAAAATGGACACTAAGATCAAGAGGTCTACAACATTCCATCCACAGACAGATGAGCAGACGAAAGTATTCAACGAGAATTTGGTGCATCTTTTGAGGGGTTATAATTAGAAGCATCCAAACAACTAGGATGAAAATATGATCTATATACAACACTCTTATAACATAGAAATCCACACTTCTATTGGTAAGCCACCTTTTGAAACTTGCTTTGGATATTTTCCACCTTCACCCTTAGATGTTGTTTATGGACAGTAAGTAGGAGTGAGGGAGAAGCTCACAGGAGATGCATTAAAAGTAGAAAAAAATGTTGAGAATATCAAGAAGAACCATTTACAAGTACAAGAGATGCTAAATAAGTTGCAGGAAAAGTACAAGGCTAGACATGACCAGCACAAAATAGAGGGAACATTTGGAGTGGGAGATAGAGTATGATTACAGCTAAATAAGGAAAGACTACAAGGTCCTGCTAAGAAGATCAAGCCTCTATAGTATGGTCCTTTGAGGTTTTGGAAAAGGTGGGAGATAATGCCTACAGACTCATTCTACCCCCATACATGTGCTTTTACTCAATAGAGAATGTGGATAATATCAAACTCTATGATCCTTCCATGTTGGATCGAGAGGAGGAGCGGGCCCTATCTTCCATAGAGGAATTATCACCAGATGCTCAAGTAGAGTTGGCAGAGGACACAATTTTGTAGAAGAGGTTCACAACTACAATACAGGGGCAGCATGACCTTTGGTAGATTACGCTGAAATGAAAACTTCCAACCAAAGCAAAGTGGTACTCCAAGGAGAAGGTAGAGGAGTCTGAAAATGCATCACCTCATTCAGTGAATATTTTGGGGACCAAAAGCATTCCTAAATGGGGAGGTATGATCTAGATTTGATAATTATATTATTTTCCATTTATCTCGATCCTTTCATACTGGAAAAAAATTCGAGGAATCAGCTTGCAAGGTCATTTTAATGCCAAGTCCTAGTTTGGAAAATTGGGGTTTGAAACATTTTGGAGCCATTTTGAGGAATCAAACCGAATTTTTTGGGATCAAAACTTTCTTAGTGACATATTAGACCATGTGATGTTATTAAACACATATATACCTTTCCAATGGTGCAAAAATTGCATCAATTAGAGCTCGTATCCAAAATTTTATCCTCCCGCAAGTTGACATATCGTGTTGACCACCATGGTATGAGAGGATTCCACGTCAACCTCGGTTACTCATGCATATGGGTCTAGCCACGTGAGGACTTTTAAGAAGATTCCAGAAGGAAACCTTATCACAATTGATGTTTGAGAATGTTGAAATATTGTAACTACAAAGAGTATTCTATTTTATTATCGATGTATTGTTCATTAGATCAATCCCCTTTTGTGGATTGATCATGTCAGGCATTGTAAATGACCAAATCCCCTTTTGTGTATTGGTCAAACCCTAATTGTAACATGATAAATGAGAATTCGGCTCCCAGAATATATTAAAGTGGTTATAACCACCCATAATGAGAAGTCGGCCCTGTCAGTGAAAAGACACCTCAGTTCATCACCTGCCAGATTGTATAAATAAGAGAGACCAATGCCTCATTTGTTCACTCACTCACTTGTTCATCAGAGCGCAAGTTTGGAGATGTAGTTAGAGAAGAAGGAAGAGAGTACTGAGAGGCGCATTCTTGGGAGAGGACTTTTTGTAGTGTTTGGTTTATTCTCTTGGCATTGTATTGGCTATCTATATTAAGGAAGTTTTTGCTGGGTTTTCTCCCTCATGAGGGTTTCCCAGGACAAATGATGTGTCTCTTGTGATTGTGTATTTCTCAATGATCCTATATATGTTATGGTTATCTATTAAATTGAAAAGAAACCTAATAATAGCTCAAAACTTAACATGGTATCAAAGCTAAGTTGAAGAGAGAATATTTCACAAGAAGAAGAAAAATGTCACTGTTGTCGTACATGAAAATTAGGGATTTTTATTGAAGGAGATTTCCAGCCTCAAAACCATCTAGAAAAGTGCGCCCTAACCCAAGGAAATATTTGGCACCTTCAACGCACCTTTTCAATGGGTAGATCTCTCGAAAAGTGAAACCCTAGTTTTCACCGGTGCTAGAAAACCAAAAGTACCAGAAAACCAGAAGCACCAGTCCAGAAATCCGTTTGTCAAGTTTGAGGGGGTAAAATTTGGATTTTCATAAATCTGATTGCACCATCTTACTCGCCTCAGCTCAGGGCATCTATCCCCTGGATCAGAATTTCAAAATTTGAAGTTTGAAAAATTAGGGTTTCCTCATAAAACCCTAAGTTGCAGTTGCAGTTGCAGTCTCGAAATCAGTTATAGTATCAATTGCAGTTGTAGTATTAGTTGAAGTATCATCCATAGTACCAGTTGTCATCACCCTTGAAGTTTTTAAGAGTTGGTAACTATTACTGTTGTTACCATATGGTGCCACTACCTGCAAATGTTATATGAGGTATGTACCCACATATGTTTAGATTGTCAAGATTTAAAGGGTATTTGCAGGAGAATGGATCTCTTACCATAGATCCAGAAGGACTTCAAGATCCAACACATTTACAAGAATAATGCAACCCAGGTTTGATTATTCTGATATGTATCTATTTGTTATGACATTATTTTGATCTAGATTGCATGTTGAAGCTATGACCATCATACTAACCTTTGGTCAAAAATTAAAGTCAAGGTATTAGATGGATTAAAGTTGAGATCATAGATTTTATTCTCTAACCCAACCTTCTTTCAAGATAGCATATTTTTGTAGTACAGAAGACAAGTTGAAGAAAGCACTTGTCATCTTGAGTGAAGGAGACTTGGAAGAAAAGCAACACACTCATTCTTGAGAACAAAACTCCAGGTTCCATGTTTGATTGATTAAGTTGATAAGATTCAAAACGTGCAGGTGTCAAGAAAACACTATAGTTGAGGTAGCAGTCTTTGAAGAGTATTATACTTGGCAGCATGTGGGCATATTGAGATAAATTCTTAATGTAACAGATACAACTAACATCTCCTCTAGGAGAAACTACTTGTGTTGATTCCAGGTTACCATGGAGGAATGTTTGATCACAACACTAGAAGAGTGTTGACCTCATTTCATATTGTATTTCTTACTTTTGATCTTTTCTTCAGACTGGTCATAAGTGATAGCTCTAAAGGATCTATTGTGATGATTATTCGTGTCTTTTTTTTATCTATTATTGTCAAAAGAGTATTATTCTTGCTTGTTGTTGTGTTGACCATGTTCAGGTCATAGGTGATAACCATGAGGAAGCTATAGTGAAGGTTGCAAAAGGCAACATATTAGATGAGATATGAAGTAGACTATGTACATGAACATATACATTCATGTACCAGAGAAGATGAAGAAGACGCTATCTTTTGAGATTCAGAGTAACTCATATAAAGATTGATTATAAAGAGCAGAAGGCTCCAAAGATGACTGAACATTAGATCAAGAACTCATAGTAGAATTGTTCAAAGGTTAATTAAGTTACCTTGACCAGAAGCAGAACTCGTTTGAAGCTTGACTCAGTATTTCATATTTAGACTTGGTATTCAACACCAAGTATACCGTGTAAAGAGATTATTAATTCATTGTAGACTCAGAAGAAATCAAGGATAAGCTTGATCTCAGAAAGGATCAGATGGAGAGACAACTTCCAGGATTGGGAGATAGATGACATGAGAATACTAGATCATAACTTCAGAGACTCCTAGAAGATATTAAATCTCCTGGAATATTCCCTTGTTTCAGTGACAAAGAAGGAAGCCAGTCAGAAAGACTAGGATATGGATTCTTCCGTGAGACTAGAAGAGAAGTCAGTATTGACTTCCAAGATTGATATATATATATATATATCAAGCATGTTGCAGATGTACAAAGCTTGATGTGTGTCTAAGAGGATTCTCCCAGCAAGAGGGAGAAGACTATGAAAAGACACTTACTCCAGTTACTGAAGAAATAGTTCCATTATTTATGAAGACAACCAGAACAACCATGATTCATATATAGTATGAGATGCAGGGGGACCAATCCCCATATTTAAAATCAAGTGGCATTTGTTGCATTACCTTAGTTGGGTCATGGAGACATGACTACAATGAAAGATAAATTTACCTCCATGAAAGAAGAAGAGCTAGCTTCAGTATCAGTTATTGATCCACTCTCAGTTTCAGATGAAACTATTGTCATGATAGAATAAGAGGACTTACTCTCATAATTTAGCAGCCACAGTGAGAATGAAGCAGTCATTCTCAACCTCAGATCAGCTGCAGGTGCAGAGTCCTAGATTCTAGAAGGAACAGTTGCAAAGAGAGTAGAGGACATACTCCCAGACAGTGAGACAAATAGTGCCTTGCAGAAAGCACATAGAGATAGCACATGTTTGTGCAGATTGAGTTGCAGCTAAGCAAGTGTACCAGATTAGTACAATGTAATGTGAAATTTTGGTTTGAAGATTGAATATAGAAAGACTCAGGTCTGCAGGTTGAAGGAAGCTCTATACGTATTGAAGTAAGCTCCTAGAGCTTGATTTACAGTTTCCTGAAGAGCTTGGGAGTTACCAAAGAGTAAAGTTGATTCTAACCTTTATCTCAAGGTTATGAATGATGAGTCAATGATGTTACTACTATATGTAGGTGATGTATTCTTAACAAGATAAAGAAAATATCATCACAGATTGCAGAGGAAGCTCACTATAGAGTTTGACGAAAGATCTAAATGCATTATCTCTTAGGTCTTGAACTTTGGTGGAGCACAGAGAAGATATTCCTTAACCAAGGGAAGTATGTAGTTAAAATGAAGAGGTTTGACATGTTGAAATGTAAATCCATGAACACACCCATGGAAACGAAGTCGAAGCTCCTGGTAGACACCTCGTCAGAATTGGTTGATGCTACCCTGAATAGACAGAATATTGGTTCAGTGATGTATCTGACGAATACCAGGCTAGATACATGTTTTACCTTGAGTCAGTATCTGGTAGAACCCAGACATGTTCACATTGTTGCTACAAAACATATGATGAGATACCTTAAGGGTATGTTGGATTTTGTTCTCTATTATACTAAAGATCATGACTTCAGACTGAGTGGTTACACCGATTCATATTGAGATGGAAGTGTTTCTAATAGAAAGAGCACTTCAAGATGTTGTTTCAGTATGAATTCAGCCATGACTTCATGGCATAGTAGGGAACAATTCAGCATTTCTCCGAGCACGGCAGAAGCGGAATACATTATTGCATGTTCCGCCAGTTGAGAAGCCATATGGATTCGGATATTGTTGACAGATCTATTTGATCTGGATATGGAAGCCATCGTGATCCTATGTGATAACCAGAGTTGTATGAAGATGATGGAGAACCTTGTGTTCCATGATGAGTCGAAGAACATAGAGATATGTTATCTCTTCATTCGTGATATGTTGAAGAGAGGAGCCATAAAACTCCAATGTGTTAGCACGGATGAACATGTTGTTGATGTGTTGACCAAGCCTCTATCTCGTGTAAAGTTTGATCACTTTCAAGATAAGCTTGGTATAGTCTGAAAGGACCTCCCTCGAAAGGGGGAGTAGTGATGATGTTCCAGCTTAATTGTTATGTTCATGTGTCAGCTTAATTGTTGTGATGATGTGTCAGCCTTGTGTTGTGATGATGTGCCAGCCTCGTGTTGTGATGATGAGCCATCTTAAGTGTTGTGATTACAGCATCGTTCTGATGACATGCCACCCTCATGCTATGATGATGTGCCAGCCTCGTGCTGTGATTATGTGCCAGCCTCGTGCTGTGATGCCAGCTTCGTGATGATGATATTGAGTAGCCAGCTTCGTGCTGATGATATTGAGTAGCCAGCTTCGTGCTTTGATGCTAGCTTCGTGCTAAAGACTCTCATCCTAGTGCTGATGTTGATGATGCTCCAGCCTTCGTGTTGTGATGTTGTTGTTGTTGATGATGCTCCAGCCTTTATGTTGTGATATTGTTGTTTTTTATGTTGTATCAGCCTTGTGTTTTTATTGAAGATGATGATGATGATGCCACTTCAACTCCTTGTTGAAGATGATTATGATGATGATGATGTTATTTCATATTTCATGTCGAAGATGATGATGTTACTTTAGCCTCACGTTGAAGATGATGATGATGTTACCTTATCATCATGTTGATGAGGATGATGATGCCATTCCATCTCCCTGTTGTGAATGATGATATTGATGATGAGAAAAACTTCCAATGATTTATAGATATGTCAGTCAGTGTTCCAAGATGTTGTTGATGACATTGCCCTATCTCTAGCCTGATGTTGTTGTAGAATACCCTTCTTGTTAAGGGGGGGTGTTGAAATATTGTAACTGCAAAGAGTATTCTATTTGATTATTGATGTATTGTTCATTAGATCAATCCCCTTTTGTGGATTGATCATGTCAGGTATTGTAAATGACCAAATCCCCTTTTGCAGATTGGTCAAACCCTAATTGTAACATGCTAAATGAGAAGTCGGCCCCCACAATATATTAAAGTGGTTATAACCACCTTGAATGAGAAGTCAGCCCTGTCAGTGAAAAGACACCTTAATTCAGCACCTGCCAGATTGTATAAATAAGAGAGGCCAACGCCTCATTTGTTCACTCACTCGCATGTTCATCAAAGCGCAACTTTGGAGCTGATGTTAGAGAAGAAGGAAGAGAGAGAGAGGCATATTCTTGGGAGAGCAATTTATGTAGTGTTTCGTTTATACTCTTGGCATTGTATTGGCTATCTATATTAAGGAAGTTTTTGTTGGGTTTTCTCCCCCATGAGGGTTTCCTAGGATAAATGATGTTTCTCTTGTGATTGTGTATTTCTTAGTGATCCTATCTATCTTATGGTTATCTAGTAAATTGAAAAGAAACCTAATAATAGCTTAAACTCTAACAGAGAAATTAAAAACCCTATCCCTATATGGTTATCAGGCTATGTTAAATACTATGCCATTAGGAGGAGAAGGGGTCCCATTCTTTGTTATTGTATTTTGTTCCATACCAGAGAAAAACAACTAGGAGTGGAAAAATTAGACAACATAACAGAGGGGGTTAATTTTCTATAGCATCCTAACAAGCAACAAGTCTTAGGTGACTCCATAGAGAGTGAATTCTCCTTTGTACTTGCATTATTTACATACCAGAGAAAAGATAGTAGAGCAACCTCACCTTCTAGTTGGGTTTTCTCCCGTAAGGGTTTCCCAGAGAAAAACTTTGTGTCATTTTGTTGATGGTGTGTGATTTTATTTTACTGTTCTCTATTTTTTGCATTTCATATATTTCATGCATGAGCAAGAAGTCAGTAACTAAATATTTTGGAATCTAAATAAATTTAACCTTCATAGGTAGATTTCAGTTTTATTTATCAGATTTGTTGTGATAAATTGTTCCAGTGGAATATCCACGGTAGTTTACAGATCACAATTGGGATCAAATCTTTCGATTTTCAATATTGCTTCACTAGAAAAATATTGTTTTAAAATTAATGTCCAAATATTATGATCAAAGGTTGACTAAGTTGCCCCAACCACCGAGACACAACCATTTTTTGTGGATATATCATAGATACCATCTATGATGTAAATTACTAAACTCATTAATGGTATCAGGGAGATGATAAACAGAGTGATTGAAAAATGCACAAATAAGGAGCATAATAAAATTGAACATACTCCAGAAGAAGAACCACCAGATGTCAAGGATTATGATGCATCTAATTTACAAGTTTTATCTTGTAATGAAGATGACTCAAATTATAGTGCTCTGAAGATGACTCAAATTCTAGTGCTCTATATAAATATTACTTTAATTCCAATATTTTTCACAAAATAAATTTGTGTGTAGATCAGACATCCTTCGAATAAAAAAAAATTGAGCTGCCATGGAAAAAAATGGAGAATGTTTAGATCTCAAATAAACCAAGAGGGAAATTTTCAACACCATTGTTTTCAAGCAAAAGAAGGATACCAATCACCTTGTTGTCAATGAGTCCATCAATGACGATAATTGTGGTCTATCTAAATCTAGACACCATGGAAAAGTTATAATTGTTCAATGGAGATACAATTCTTATCAAGGGGAAGAAGAGAAAGGATACAATTTGTATTGCTCTCACCGATGAGACATGCAAGGAGCCTAGGATTAGAATGAACAAGGTCATTCATTTGAACCTAAGGTTCATCTCAGTGATGTTTTTTCAGTTCACCAGTGCCTTGATATGAAGTACGACAAGCGTGTGCATATCCTTCCTATTGATGATACCATGGAGGGTATTATTGTGAATTTGGTCAATGTTTATTTAAAGTGAATTGATTCTCAACTTATAACAATGATGGAATATGGGCTAAAACATTGATCCCATGTTATTATGATTAGAGAAACAAACTAGCTAATCAGTATAGACACAAATCTTAAAAGGTTTGGAAGGTTTGACAGGGAAAATGATATTGGGGTTATCGATGAAGTGGGATGGTTGGAGGTCTTTCATGTCCATATAAATAATATGAATCTTTCTAAAGATGTCAATCTTGAATGAATTGCAAAGGGTACACATGGATATGATGGAGATATTCTTGAAAATATTTGCACTAAGGCTACGCTACAATGCATCAAGGAAAAAATGGATGTTATTGACTTAGAAGATGAGACTATCAACATTGAAAGTCTAAATTCTATGGTTGTTACCAATGAGAACTTCAACACTGTTTTGGGCACCAATAACCCATATTCCCTGTGTGAAACTGTTGTTGAGGTTCCCAATGTTTCTTGGAGGGACATGGGTGGTTTGGAAAATGTCAAGAGGGAGCTTCAAGAGATTGTTCAATATATAGTGGATCAACCTGAGAAATTTTAAAGGTTTGGAATGTCTCCTTCAAAAGGAGTGCTCTTTTATGGGCCGCTTGGTTGTGGGAATACTATGTGTGAAAAATCCACTACTAATGAGTGTCAATCCAATTTCATCAATGTAAAATACCCAAAATTATTAACAAGGTGGTTTGGAGTAAGTGAGACTAATGTTCGAGAGATATTCGACAAAGCCCAACAGCGGCCATGTGTCTTTTTCTTTGGTGAGCTTGATTCTATTGTTACACAACTAAAAATAAATTATCAAACAAGCATGTTAAAACAAGTTGATGAAGGAAGAAACAATTTTTTGGAAATGACCATAAATAATTCATAAAATAACAAAAACATTTAGGAAGTAATCCAGACAATACAACTTGCTAGGGAAAAGTTATAGAAATCTTGTTTTTATAGAGAATTTAAAACAAATGCACGACCTAGAGATGGTCATTCTAATAGAAAATTTGATAAAAACAAACCTATATCATTCACAATTATAAGAAATTTCCTATGTACTTGGAGCATTGGAGCATAATGAGGAGGTGGGTGAGACTTATGTAGAGTGCAGTTGCTTGTAGTTAGATTTTGAGAATTTATTGAGAGAGAAA
>SNQJ01S0082187.1:0-27789 GCA_010110895.2 Picea sitchensis
ATTTCTTCTCACCACACTTATGTCCCTTATTGTACTTGCTGTCACAATTAAAGCATAAACCTTTTGCTTTTCTTTCCTCCAATTGTTGAGGTGTCAACCTGGTAGGTTGAGTTGTTTTAGAAGAATAAACATTATTCTCTCGATACATGTTAGGAGTGGTCCTTCTAGTAGCCATAGCCATATTTTTACTTTCAACATTTCTTGCCACCCTGAAGGCATTCTCCAATGATTTGGGTTCCCAAAGACGAACCTCATGTTGAATGTTATCCCTTAAAGTTCCTATGAATACATCAATCGAGTGCTCATCTGGAATATCTGTTACCTTTATATTCAATCTTTGGAAGTTCTCAATGTGCTCTGTAACTAAACCCTTTTGCTTGAGATTTATCAATTGGCTAAAGAAGGTATTTCTCCTTGTATCCTCATAGTGTGCTATCATTTCTTCTGTGAAAATTGTCCAAGTGACGAGTTATTTGCGAGAACAAAGCCATCGATACCACACAAATTGATTGGGTTCTAAATATAAAGAAGGAATTTGTACCTTTTGTGTGGCACATTATGTAGATCAAAGAATTTCTCCATCTGAAGTATCCATGTGATTGGGTCCTTGCCATCAAACTTCCTCATATCAATATTAGGAAAGTGGTTGGTCTTCAACCCAAAGTTAGAGTTTCTCCATTCTTGATTCATCTTCCTTGTGTCCTCATCATGAATTTCATGGGATACATTTTCAATTTCAAGTGCCCTCTCTATTAGGAAATTTTTCAATCCTTCCATGATCTCTACTTTTAAACCATCCATGTTAGTATTTATTGCCTCCAACTTAGCTTCCGTTGAATCCATCATCTCTTGTAGCTCATCTTTTTTTATTGTCTTTTTTTGTAAACCATTTATGTCCCTACACATTTCTTCACCTTCATCAATATTCCAAGTAAGATTCCAAGTAGGATTGTCTGGAGGCTTATTTGGTGTAGAAGTTCCCTTTTTTGGTGGCATGTTGGCCAAGTATCACTTTAAACCTTGATTTCGAGATGGTTCTACTAGACAATATTCCTTTTATTGTATCTCCAAAATTTCGGCCCTTCCAAGTATGAGATTTTATTTTTTGTAGTTCTCTGATATTTCTTCTTTGCAATGCCACATGTCTGATCAAAATTGGATGTGCCAAGTGGAATTTACGGTAACTTCCCCACAACTTGCTGATTTTTGTCCTTTCTAGGAGATCTCACTTGTATAGCGTGCCCCACACAAAATGTTTGATATAAAATTCTGAAACCCATACCATAACTACTAATGACTGTCCACTATCTAATTCAATAGGTATCACTCAATTTGGATACTCTAGGAATAAGTTATGAATGTTTTACCCAGAACACCTGCTTGAGACTAGTCAGATACCCTATCTTCCACAGGGTGTATCTACAAATGTAAGATGACCCAAAAGCTGAAATTGTTACCACATATACCTTACTAATTTCTGTGAATATCCTCTATATTTCAGCGTCTGAAACATTACATAAAAAAATTTATAGCGAAAATTCAGCAATGACTCAATTTAGGATGATTCCAGAACCCTATCTTACACAGGATGTATCTCCGAAAGCATAAGGCTTCAGGAGATGAAATTTTAATCCAACGTACCTTGATCTGTCTACCAAATATCCTCCCAACCATTCCTTTTGAAATGTTGTAGAAAAAAATTTATAGCGAAAATTCCAAGATGTCTCAGATGTAGCAGCGAAACCCCAAGACCTTGAGCTATGATACCATATGTTAAGAACCAAATATCAATATAGCATAGAAAAACCTAAGAATAAGTACTCAACGCCTTGAAAAAGAGACAATTTCATGTAATAAGCCTCTTCGAGGGGGCAACCTCCTTATACCCCAATAAAATGTCCAAATACAAGATGATTCCAAATGAAAATGTCTTCTTGGTATATATAAGAGACTAGGAGGTACAATTACAACTAATGGACTAAATTTGACATAAATAAAATAAAATTATTAATGTAATGTGCCCCAATTAAGGGGTAATGAGCCGCTATTTAGGGCTTAACATCAATAATCTATCCTGAGACACATATGGAAGCATTATGACCAACCTATGAAACTCCTCTATATAGATCTCCGGTGACCCACTTTTCTTGAGTTGTGTGAGTTCCTTGAAATGTAACTCTGGATCTCCTTGATCAAACCCATCAATAAGTCTATGAGTGAACTATGTGTAAGTATTAATATGATTATGACCCAAGGTAGTCATACCATGATACCACCGGTCATGATATTTTCCTTCCAAGTAAATGGTTGCAAACTTGATGGCATCCAATTCCCTCATGGGGTTAAGCTACAAATAGGCATCTAACTTCTACACCCAAGGTTGTGTAGTGATCCTGGAAGATCAATCAAATTCTGGAATCTCCATCTTTCTTTCCCTGCGCTCTAGCTCATTATTGTTCCTGTGATAGTTCTTCGGTCTACCCCTTAACTTTATACCACAATATTGGTCCAAGGTAAAATGTCTCCTGAATCCTGCACTCAATATTGCATACTCCCTGACATACTCCTCAAAGTTGTCTTATATCTCATTGAAGTGGTTATCCTGTGGCTGACCATCCAAGAATGTGGGCATATAGGGTCTAGGAGTGATTTTGTTGTTGTTTGGTCCTTTAGAGTAACCTCCACCAAATAAATTTTTCCCATGTATGATAGTTAGGATCTTGCTCATGGTGATGTCTATTTCCCCCTTTAGAACCACTAGCTTCCCTGTTTGCATTGATATTTGGGCCATCCCCACCATGGTTCATCTGCATCAGGAGGTACACAATCTTGTCCTGGCTAGCATTTAGTTTCTCCAAAGTCTCCCTCATCTCAGCCTGTCCCCTACGCACTTGCATCTCTTGTAGATGGTGCTGAAGTGTATGATGCGTATTGTCTATGGAGCTCTTCAACTCCTTTGCTATACCTTCTAAAACCTGTGGCTCACTGTCATCCCATGATCCGTCCATTTCTGCCTCTAGTTCCCCTTTCTGTCTCCTACGCCTTCCCATATAAATACCACTAAACTTTTGCATGTGCTAAACCCCACAAGTTGGGAGGATTTAATGCTCTGAGACCACTGTAATGTTCCCAAGCCGTTCCTTGCTTGGAAGCTTAGGTTTTAGGCTGAGTTTTTTTGTTTATTGTTTGTTTTTTTTCAGATCTGCCTTCAAGGATTGTGCTATGGATCTTATACAGAGTTTACAATGTGCAAGTGACAAGAATATATCAATAAACACATCCAATGACAAGATACAAGAGAGTCAACACAATGGAAAAACAACAACTTCATATCTGACCTTTATTTAGATAGTAGAAGATATTGATACAATAGATCTGCAGATATGGAATAATATAACTGAGATATAGCAAAAACAATGATGACAACCGTCAAACAAGACCAAGAAGAGAAGATACAAGCCTCCAAATGCCAACGAAACACCTACAGGAAGATACATGATTACTGTCTTTCCCTTCAATAGCTGGAACCCTTATTTCAGGTTGAGAAGCCTCCAAATCCTTCCAAAATTGGTAGAACAGTGGATTGAGGGAATACAAACCCCTTGTCTAAGTCTTGGGATGATTGGAGGTGTTATGAAACCTCAAATGATTGGATGTCCTTGATGCAGTGCGTCCTCCTTCACTAGAAATATTTCCAAGCTCCAAATAAATCATATGCCAAGAAAAAACTCTCCAAAATGGGCTAGGAAAGGCACCCTAGGCCCAACAATCAGATCCCAATGGGTTTTGGCCACCAAAACATCCTCCTCTCTCCAAATTGAATAGTTCTACTTCAAAAAGTGTGCCCTCCTGCTTGAAAACCCCATAAACTCCACATTTCCTCTCTTCTCCACTAGATGAGTAATATGTAACTATTGTAGAATGGTGGGGGAGGAATATTGCACCTCTGTGACCAAGCTTGGACCAAGAGAGATGGAATCTTTCACCACCAAGCTGATCTCTATGGTTTGTTATCCCAAAACCCTCAAAACGTATTTGGCTCTATAGCTCAAGAAGTAAAATTGAAAATGTCAATAATGAGGAGTGAGGAGCCCTCCTTTTTCCTTTATACCCCTGATCTAATTCACAGTTGAGTTAATTGACCACTTTCTAAGGTTAACTCTTTACTTTTCTTCATGTGTCATTTCCCCACTTAATTTACCTTTTTCCCCAATGTCACTTTTAAATTATAAGAGTATGATTAAGTGAACACTTTGGAGTCTCTTAGTCCCCATTTCTCATGAGACTATAGTCTATTGGGGACATCTAGACTACTAAGTCTCTGTAATCCTGTTATCAAGAGGTAGGAGACAATACAGTCTCCCCTACTAGAAATTGCTTTCCCATAAGCAATTTTGACTCTACCTTCTGAAGAACTTGTTCATTCTCCCAAGTAGCATCCTCTATAAGTAAATCCTTCCATTTGACCAAGTACTCCCTGATGTTCCTCTTCCTTAGCCTCTTCTCCCTTACTTTTAACACTTCTTCATGTATCAATTTCAACTGACCCTCCTCATCCAAGGGAGGTATTTCCTCAATAGGAGTGATGTGTTTCCCTATAGCTCTTTTCAAACAAGATACATGAAAAAATTTGTGTATCTTGCTTCGTGGGGGTAGATCAAGGTCATATGCCACGACCCATACCTTTCTTTTTACCATGTACGACCCAAAGAAGCAAGGTTGAAGCTTTTCTGCACCATTCCTCTTTATATATGTCTGTTTGTAAGGTTGGAGCCTTAAGTATACAATATCACTAACCTCAAATGCGCGCTCCACTCTATGCTTGTCTACCTGTATCGTTTGTTGATTTTTCACCTTGTGCAAGTGATCCTTTAGCTCTTTGAGAATATATTGGCTCTGTTGGACACAATCTTGTACCATAGGTTCTTTACTATCACCAAATACAATATCCACAAAGGTGAGGGGATCATTACTGTATAAGGTCCTGAAATGTGACATACCAATAGACATGTGGTAGGTGGTGTTGTAGGAATACTAACCCAAGTGTACTAACCCAAGTAACCACTAACCCATGCCTTATGTTAATTTTCCAGCTAAGGTACTCTTCCACCCACTTATTGACTATCTCTGTCTGGACATCAGTTTGAGGATGATAGCTAGTGTTGGGGGTCAAGGCCGTACCTACCAACCTGAATAGCTCCTGCCAAAAGGTCCTCATCAACCTATTGTCCCTATCACTCACTATGGTTTTGGGTAAACCATGCAACCTGAATATCTCTTTGAAGAACAGTTCTTCAAACTGAGAAGCACTATAATATGTGGCAATGGAAAAGAAATGGGAAAACTTGGTTAATATATCCACAACCACAAAGATGCAATCCTTGCCTTGAACCTTGGGCAGCCCCGTGATGAAGTCCATAGATATACTCTCCCATTTATGCTTTGGAATAGGGAGTGGTTGAAATAAACATGTTGGATGAGTGTTCTCCTCTTTATTCTCCTCACAAGTTGAACATTCCTTGATACGGTGCATTCCATCCACTTTCATGCCCCTCCATGCGAATATTTCCCTTACCTGCCTATATGTTTTGTCAAATCCTTGATGCCTAGCCAATGGTGAGTCATGACATGCTTGCAATACTCCCGTTTTGAATTTTGATTCAGAAACCAAGAAAATTTGGCCCTTGTAGTATATGATGTCATCCATGATCCCGAAGTTATCATCCTGTACCTTCCCATCCATCAACTCACAAGAAAACCTATTTTTAGAATACTTCACCAAAATATGTGCCTTTCAATCAACTGAAATATTTGTTATGGCATATACTAAAGGCCTCCTGGACAAAGCATCAACCACTACATTGTTTTTTCCTTTGACAAATTCAATGTCAAAGTCATAATATTGGATATTGCTAATCCATTTTGGATTTATTTCATTAAGGTCCTTTTGGTCCAAGAAGTACTTGAGGCTATTGTGATCTGTCTTGATAACAAATTTCTCCCCAACCAAGTACTGTCTGAATTTAGGCAACACATGCATAATAGCTAACATTTATTTGTCATAAATAGTGTAGAAGAGCTTAGGCCCCCTCAGATTTTGGCTCTCATAGGAAATGAAGTGCCTATTCTTCATAAGAACTGCTCCAATGCCCTCACCTAAGGCATCACACTCCAATATGAAAGGCTGCGAGAAATTTGGTAAAGAGAGAACCAGACAAGTGCTCATTACCTTCTTCATTTTATCAAGTCTTAAACATCAACGAAGTCATTAAAGTCTTTTGCACTAGGATCGAAGACTTGGAATCATGCACCACACCAAGAACACCACTGGAGGAAAAGGCAAAATGAGAAAGAACCATTCTGACCACAGTAGCAAGTATTAAGAGACTGGAGGAGGAACATGTGAAGCCATGTGAGCAAAAGGTGAAAATTTGGACAAATCCGATGGAGGATCTAGAGATGAAGGTTGGGGAAGCTATATTAAGGGATGCCCAGGAAAAAGCACATAAGGCTTCACAGAATATAAGTACGTTGCCACTAGCAGAGTGCATGACGCTCATACTAGCACAAATGCAATCATACGATGAAATAGAAAAGATAAGGGACCAACAAAATATTTTCCAACAACGATTAGTACTGTTGCAGGAAGAAGCACTAAGGGCAATAGGGGAATTGACAGTTGTTCAGGGAAAGGTAAAGTAGGTAGCACACGACAACGAGGATAAACTCACGACCCTAACTGTGTAGGTCATAGAGAATATTTTGGAACAAGAAGCAGAAGTCAAGAAAAAAGTCACGACAACAAAGGAAACCTCCCAAAAGTTCATGGAAGCATTTAGGGGCGTGAAACAACAGGCTTAAGTGGCTCAGGACGAACCACATGTGAGTGTTGGGGGCTTGTTGGACACACAATTTGAATAACGAAGAATGAGGGCGCGTGAAAAATTAGTTATAAGCATAAAATAAGGAAGGACAATAGTCGGGAATGTAAAGGAAGCATGCAGGTGAAAAGATAGGAAAAACACGCCCGAACAATGAGTTGTCATGAGCTATACTCATGAGTTGTCATAGGATTTTGGGATAAGTGAATAGGGTTTTGAGCCCTAAATTCTGTGTATAAATATGTAATGGGTCGGGTAGAATAGGCTGTTGATGGTTGAAAGTTGTTTCTATTGAGAGAATATACTAAGAATGAGAGAGAATCTTTGTGTGAAGATGGGGAAATACATCATGATGTATCTATTGTAAGAGCAGTGCACAAGCCTGAGATGATTGCATAAAGAATAATAAAGAATCCAATTGTTGTGGACGTAGCCCAAATTTTGGGTGAACCACGTTAAATTCTATGTCTAAATGTCTTTTCATGCGACTATCATGAATTTTATATTTATGCATAACTAGATCTAGATCTGTTTAGTAGATGATTGAAGTACAACAATATGAATGTTACAGTGAATAGTTTATGTTGCAATGTGTGTCACAATGATGCTGCATAATTGAAGTTTACTAATTAATCAAGGGAAATAGATACACAATACTACACATAGGGTGGATAAGTAAGAATTAACATGGTGATAGCCTCCCATCCCCTCATCCCTGTAGAAACTTGGTTCATGTAGCCCCAATAGATGCCTCGGGTGAGACTTCACTTGCATGTAGGTGATTCCGAAATGGTCAGTGTCTACAAGGTTTGTTGGTTATATAACTTGAACCCAGGGTCTTACAACCACGCTCCAACAGGTGGGAACAAAATTGTGATGTGTTCATAAGGCAAGAGGATGAGTTGCAACAAAAGATTTTTAGGGTTGTGAAAGATATTGTTTTCTATTCGGGAACTTCTAGTGACCAATACGAGATTTTTTGGGTTAAATTCCCTAAGGAGTTGTTTCAGTGGTTGGATCGGTTACAAGAAGCCCCAAAGTTTAGATATTGGGTTAAGAAAACCCTTCATTGTACTTTTGAGAGTCTAGTGGCTCTTCATCGCCTAGATCACCAGATCTTACGAGCTGTAGTTTTTTGGGTGAAAAATATTATTGAGGGGTATATTATTGAATTTGCTGTAGAAAATCACCAAGCCTTTTCAAAAGTAGAAGTTGTATTCAGATATGGAGCCAAAGGAATATTGTTGCAGGAAATACCTTTTTTGGATTAATGTTTTGTTGGTAGAAGAAGGAATTTTGCCCGCTCCTTTAGGAAACATGGTATCGTAAACACCTGCGCTTAGGGAAGGGTGATTTATCAGAGGGTTCATGAGGTAAGATACCAAGAAGTTTTATTTGATATATGGGGGGCCAACAAGAGAAGAGTGCAAGAGATGAATGAGATATAGGGAGGGTAGCTATTGTTGAAAAATGGTGGCGGAATCAAATGAAGACAACAAAGAAGAAGACCGATTAGTTGTGGAAGGAGATCAAATCAGATGGTGGTGATAGAGAAAATCTAGAAGAGTTGTGGAAGTTGCAGAGACGAGGAAGACTACCAGTCAATGGTTGAAAGAGAGAAGTAGTGTGAGAGTTGAATATTCCAGAGGTAGCAAAATAGAGGAAGAGTGTTCAAAGGAGGTAGATAAAAGAGTAAGGGTAGATGCCACCATTGATGAAGAATAATTAGCCTGGACCTCAGAAGGATTTGGGGAAGAATCATAACCTGTAATTGCAGAAGATACTAGTTTGCACCAAGAACTAGATGTAGCACTGGAGGAGAATGAGACCCCCCAGATCAAAAAAATCTGCTCCAAAGGTAAAGGAACCAACCCTGAATCATCTATTCCCCCAACATCGTCTACAAATTTGGTAATATCTCTAGTACATCCTGCTACAACTTCTGTTTTTCCTAGTTGGCAAAATCAGATGAAGACAACAAAGAAGAAGACTTATTAGTTGTGGAAGGAGATCAAATCAGATGGTGGTGATAGAGAAAAGATAGAAGAGTTATGGAAGTTGTAGAGACGAGGAAGATTGGCCAGTCAATGGTTGAAAGAGAGAAGTAGTGTGAGAGTTGAAGATTCCAGAGGTAGCAAACAAGAGGAAGAGTGTTCAAAGGAGGTAGATGAAAGAGTAAGGGTAGATGCCACTACTGATGAAGAATAATTAACCTGGACCTCAGAAGGATTTGCGGAAGAATCAAAACTTGTAACTGCAGAAGATACTAGTTTGCACCAGGAACTAGATGTAGCACTGTAGGAGAATGAGGCCCCCCAGATCAAAAAAATCTGCTCCAAAGGTAAAGGAACCAACACTGAATCACCTATTCCCCCAACATCGTCTACAAATTTGGTAACATCTCTAGTACATCTTGCTACAACTTCTGTTTTTCCTAGTTGGCAGAATCAGATGAAGACAACAAATAAGAAGACTGATTAGTTGTGGAAGGAGATCAAATCAGATGGTGGTGATAGAGAAAAGCTAGAAGAGTTGTGGAAGTTGCAGAGACGAGGAAGACTGGCTAGTCAGTGGTTGAAAGAGAGAAGTAGTGTGAGAGTTGAATATTCCAGAGGTAGAAAACAAGAGGAAGAGTGTTTAAAGGAGGTAGATGAAAGATTAAGGGTAGATGCCACCATTGATGAAGAATAATTAGCCTAGACCTCAGAAGGATTTGCGGAAGAATCATAACTTGTAACTGCAGAAGATACTAGTTTGCACCGGGAACTAGATGTAGCACTGCAGGAGAATGAGAACCCCCAGATCAAAAAAATCTACTCCAAAGGTAAAGGAACCAACCCTGAATCACCTATTCCCCCAACATCGTCTACAAATTTGGTAATATCTCTAGTACATCCTGCTACAACTTCTGTTTTTCCTAGTTGGCAGAATCAAATGAAGACAAAAAAGAAGAAGACTGATTAGTTGTGGAAGGAGATCAAATCAGATGGTGGTGATAGAGAAAATCTAGAAGAGTTATGGAAGTTGTAGAGATGAGGAAGACTGGCCAGTCAATGGTTGAAAAAGAGAAGTAGTGTGAGAGTTGAAGATTCCAGAGGTAGCAAACAAGAGGAAGAGTATTCAAAGGAGGTAGATGAAAGAGTAGATGCCATCACTGATGAAGAATAATTAGCCTGGACCTCAGAAGGATTTGTGGAAGAATCATAACCTGTAACTGCAGAAGATACTAGTTTGCACCAGGAACTAGATGTAGCACTGCAGGAGAATGAGACCCCCCAGATAAAAAAAATCTGCTCCAAAGGTAAAGGAACCAACCCTGAATCACCTATTCCCCCAACATCGTCTACACATTTGGTAATATCTCTAGTACATCCTGCTACAACTTCTGTTTTTCCTAGTTGGCAGAATCAAATGAATACAACAAATAAGAAGACTGATTAGTTGTGGAAGGAGATCAAATTAAATGGTGGTGATAGAGAAAATCTAGAAGAGTTGTGGAAGTTGTAGAGACGAGGAAGACTGGCCAGTCAATGGTTGAAAGAGAGAAGTAGTGTGAGAGTTGAAGATTCCAGAGGTAACAAACAAGAGGAAGAGTGTTCAAAGGAGGTAGATGAAAGAGTAAGGGTAGATGCCACCACTGATGAAGAATAATTAGCTTGGACCTTAGAAGGATTTGCGGAAGAATCAGAACCTGTAACTGCAGAAGATACTAGTTTGCACCAGGAACTAGATGTAGCACTGGAGGAGAATGAGACCCCCCAGATCAAAAAAATCTGCTCCAAAGGTAAAGGAACCAACCCTGAATCATCTATTCCCCCAACATCGTCTACAAATTTGGTAATATCTCTAGTACATCCTGCTACAACTTCTGTTTTTCCTAGTTGGCAGAATCAAATGAAGACAAAAAAGAAGAAGACTGATTAGTTGTGGAAGGAGATCAAATCAGATGGTGGTGATAGAGAAAATCTAGAAGAGTTATGGAAGTTGTAGAGATGAGGAAGACTGGCCAGTCAATGGTTGAAAAAGAGAAGTAGTGTGAGAGTTGAAGATTCCAGAGGTAGCAAACAAGAGGAAGAGTATTCAAAGGAGGTAGATGAAAGAGTAGATGCCATCACTGATGAAGAATAATTAGCCTGGACCTCAGAAGGATTTGTGGAAGAATCATAACCTGTAACTGCAGAAGATACTAGTTTGCACCAGGAACTAGATGTAGCACTGCAGGAGAATGAGACCCCCCAGATAAAAAAAATCTGCTCCAAAGGTAAAGGAACCAACCCTGAATCACCTATTCCCCCAACATCGTCTACACATTTGGTAATATCTCTAGTACATCCTGCTACAACTTCTGTTTTTCCTAGTTGGCAGAATCAAATGAATACAACAAATAAGAAGACTGATTAGTTGTGGAAGGAGATCAAATTAAATGGTGGTGATAGAGAAAATCTAGAAGAGTTGTGGAAGTTGTAGAGACGAGGAAGACTGGCCAGTCAATGGTTGAAAGAGAGAAGTAGTGTGAGAGTTGAAGATTCCAGAGGTAACAAACAAGAGGAAGAGTGTTCAAAGGAGGTAGATGAAAGAGTAAGGGTAGATGCCACCACTGATGAAGAATAATTAGCTTGGACCTTAGAAGGATTTGCGGAAGAATCAGAACCTGTAACTGCAGAAGATACTAGTTTGCACCAGGAACTAGATGTAGCACTGGAGGAGAATGAGACCCCCCAGATCAAAAAAATCTGCTCCAAAGGTAAAGGAACCAACCCTGAATCACCTATTCCCCCAACATTGTCTACAAATTTGGTAATATCTCTAGTACATCCTGCTACAACTTCTGTTTTTCCTAGTTCTTTGAGTTCTACAAGTTTATTGGCTAGTAATAGTGGAAGTGTGGTGAGTTCTACCATTATATCGCAACCATGATCTCGTGGGTTCATTTTAGTAGGGTCTACAATTCCATTGCTGGCAATGAAAAATGTAGGAACCCTTCCCCGATACCCTAAGTTTTGGGGAAAGGGGGATGAGGATGTTGAGAAGCACTGGTTTCTATGTCAATTCATCAGGAGGTCATGATGAACTCTAGATGTGAATAACTTTGTTGAGTTTCATACCACTCTAATAGGTCGAGCTCTCAGATGGTATATGAAAACTATTGAACTAAGGATTCAAGGTCAAGCCTTCACTCTAGTTCAAGTAGACATATGTTTATTGCAAAGTTCTAGTTACCACAGTCAAAGAAATAAGCACTTTTCGAGCTACGGGAGATAAATAAAGGAGATGGTGATTCTATGTGGGAATATAAATAGTATCACTAGAGGAGGATCAAAGACTAGTGTTGATGCAAAGAGTCCGCATTAAATCAAGATTCAAAAGTCTATTCTAAATAATACCAAGTATGATCCTGCATGATAGAAGGAATTCTTCAAAAATGCAGTATAGATGTTCATACATATGCTTGGTCCATTAACACCTGAAGTTGCAGAAACAAGTTTCAAGTTGACCCCACATCAACCACATATAACAAGAGAGTCATTTTATCAGTTGGAGTTTTTGGGTAAGTCACAAAATGTTGTTGATATTTGGTCTTAGTTATTTTATGATATTTTGGATGAGGAGCAACTTACTGAAAAGTTACATAATACAATTAATATGGCCTTGGAAGAAAAACAAAATCCAGGAGAGTTCATTTTTGCTAACCTTCCAAAATGAAAAGCAAGTAGGGTACAAAGAAGAAAGAGGATAATTGTAAGGGAATTATGATTAAATACCCAATTGGATGATTATGAGATCAAGGTTGTTAAGTTGGACTTAGGCTTTGATGTCAAATTCTACCTAAAAATACTTAGGAGGCAATGAGGAAACCAAAACTAGTTTATTCTCCTATTCATCTAAGGATGGAAAATTAGTACTGCATTTTTTTTTCCAGTAGGGAAGTTATAAAATGTAGAGGTAGATTTGGATGGTGCTAAAACAATAGCTGATTTTGAGGTTATTGAAATAATGGGAGAGAGTGATCGATACCTAGATTTGTTAGGCATTGACCGAGATTATGAAAATTATATTGTCATTGATCTTTAAAAGGAAACTATGAACTTGGAATTTGATGGTATGAAAGTCACTCAACCCTTATATCCATACCAAGGTCCAAGATATAGTGAACCTGCAAATAATACTATGGAGCCAGATGTCCTCAACCAGTTGTATCATATGACTGCACGAAAAAGGGATGATTATATTAACCCCACTACATATGGCTCAATGGGTTTTGCAGATTGTTCTATCTGTGGATGAGGATTCTGAAGCAACTTTTAATAATTGGTAGCAGGGACAATATGAGATCATTTTCCATGCATTGCACAACCGTCCACTCAATAAGGTGGATTGGGGATGAAATATGTGACTATCCAACATACGAAGGGACTTCAGATCTGCACAATTTTCTCATTGATACAGAGAATAAAGTTGTGGAAGAACAAATAATTTCAACTCTTGATATAACTATGATATCTTCCCTTGCTAGATGGTGGGATAATCATAAAGGAACTCTTTCTTCTTGGGATGAGTTTAAGCTTACCATTCAATATTGTTTCCTTCCACCATCGCAAGTTAGCTAGTCAAGTGAAGATCAGAAGATAAAAAGTCATATCTTAACTTTGGAAACATACGATGGTTTCTCCTATCTAGTTAATCATATTGAGTATTGTCTCAGGATGTGGGAAGTTGCACAACTACCTTCTCATTTATGGGTACATAATTTTTTCCATTCTCCAGGGACAATTCTGAAAGCCTGGTATGTGCATGAGGAGACCATAAGACACACTACATGCTGGAAGGTACTACAAACTGAGTTTTGTCATGGTTTTTCCTTTTTTGGTAAGTCCTTAGAAATCACAGTTGTATTGCAACAAATTGAGATAATGTTGTTTACTAATGAATTCAAGACCAATTATTCCCCTATGGTATGTCCTGAGCATAAACATCATCTTCAGTTTAGTTTTTATCCATCACTTGCAAGGATACGTACAACTTGTAGCAATATTGACAAATACCTTGAAGATCCTGAATACTTGGAGGGGCTTAGACATCTGACCTTTAAGGAATATGCAAGAACATGAGAAGTTAGAGACACTCCATCAAGTAATGCCATTAGTTCATATACCTATCCACTAAAGTTATGGAAGATGAATATTGGAAGTAAAGAACATCCTAAGCTGGCTTCTATAGGAGATTAATGGGATGAAGAGACTATGACATAGATCTAGGACCTATTGCAGGAGTATGAAGACTTATTTCCGAATATATTTTCAGAAATTAAGGGAATTAAAGGAGATCTTGGAGAAATGTAAATAGAATCAAAATATGATTTTAAACTAGTCAAACACAGGTCGTATCACTTAAATCCTAGTGTCAAAGAAAAAGTCAAGAAGGAAATTGACATAATGTTTGTAGTTGGGTTAATATTTCCTGTGGATGAAGCTGAGTGGATCAGTTCAATTATTATATAGAACACGAAGGGCATTGAGGACATCAGAGTTTGTGTGGACTATAGAAGTTTGAACTCAACTTGTGTGCATGATCCTTTCCCTACTCCATCCAGTGATGAAGTACTTGATTAGGTGGATAGAAATGAAGAATATTCCTTCACAGACGGGTTTTCATGATATCATCAAGTTTGTAATGCAGAGGAGGATAAAAAGAAGATGAATTTTACTACTGAATGGGGCTCTTTTGCCTACAATGTCATGCCCCTTAGAATTAAGAATGCTCATGTGTCTTTTCCAGGATTGTTATTGTTTCTTTTAGAGACTTATTGTTGTTTCTCGAAGTTTACATGGATGAATAGATTGTGTAAAACCTTTTACAGGAACACATAGGCTTACTTCGGTTAATGTTTGACCATTGCAAATAATTACAAATTTCATTGAATACGAAGAAATGTGGTTTTTGCATGCCTTTTGGAAATTCGCTAGGACATATTGTTTACAGAGACAAAGTTCTGATTGATCCTACGAAGGTAGTTTCTATTCTTAATCTACCTTCCCCTACAACTTCCAAGCAATTGTGATCCACTCTAGGTCATATTGGATATTATCACAGGTTCATCCAGAATTAGGAAGGTATAACTACCCCACTGGAGAAGTTGTTGAAGAAAGTTGAATTTTACCACTGGAACCCTGAATGTGAGTGAGCTTTTATCATTTTGAAAGAGAAGTTAAGTAATGCTCCTATTTTGAAATATCCTAACTAGAAAATTGAATTTCATGTTCATATTGATGCTTTTCTTGTGTAGCCCGGTGAAGGTAATTTAAATAATCCTATTTACTTTGCCAATAGAAAGCTATCTCAGGTCGAGCACAATTATACCACTACATAAAGGGGGGGATTAGCCATGGTATATTCTCTGCAGAAGTTCAAACACTACTTGTTGGGAGGGAATTTCAATTTTTTCACTTATCATTCAACTTTGAAGTACTTGGTTAAGCATGTATTAGAAGGAAGGATTTGCAGATGGATTTTGTTATTCTAGGAATTCTCCTTTGAAGTTTTTGTCAAACCTGGAAAGTTGAATGTTATCCCTAACCACTTATCTTGGTTAGAGTTAGGTGAAATTGGTAGAGTTGTAGATGACCAACTCTCAGATGTTGATTTATTTAAGATTGAAGTTGTTCCATACTATTTGACTGAATTTTCCCTAGTTTTTACTACTGGAGTCCTCCCCAACGATTATTCTGCAACATAAAGAAGACATATAGTGGTTCATTCAGTAGACTACCAATTGATTGCAGGTCAACTATAAAAATTGGGATTGGATAACTTTCTTAGAAGGTGTGTACTAGATCATGAAAGGCCTGAAATGTCATAGTGGAGTTGCAGGTGGCCATGAAGGAGGGAAAGCTACTACACAGAAAGTACTTCAAGCAAGATTATGATGCCCTACTATATTTAAGGATGCTAAATACTATGCCAGAACATGTGATCTTTGTCAGAGGGTTGTTAGGCCCTTGCGTAGGGATGAGTTCCCCTTACATCATGTTCATGCACTACAAGATTTTGAGAAGTGGGTTGTTGACTTCATAGGATCTATTAATCCGCAAACAAAACATTCAAAGGCAAGATATACCATTACTGCAATAGATTATCTAACTTGCTGAGCTGAAGTAGAACCTGCTAAATATTTCTCAATAGACATGACATCAAGGTTCATCTTTGAGAACATTATTACTCAGTTTGGGTGTTCTAGAATCTTAACTAGTGACAAAGGAGAACATTTAATCAGTGAGACAATTGCCACCCTTACCAGAGATTTTTTAATCCATAATCACAAGAGAAACCCTTATCATTCGCAAGCTAATGGCACGATGGAAGAATTCAATAATATTTTGGAGAAGGGGTTGACTAAAGTCTATTGTGCTACTTGAGATGATTGGGATGAGAGAGTTCCTACTATTCTTTGGGCCTATAGAACCACTACCAAGAAGTTTCACAAGTATACCCCTTTTCAACTAGTGCATGGAAGAGAAGCAGTAGTACTGGCTGAATTCATCACTCCAAGTATATACATTGTGCACATAACTCAGATGGTGGATGATGATTATATTGTGGAACAGGTTGCAACACTGTTGGAAGTAGCTATGTTTTTAGGATATTTTCATCAGAATGTGGAGAAGGAAAGGTATAAATCCTGACATGACAGACATATCAAGGTGACCAAGTGTTTCTCTATGACAATAAGTACTAGAAACTTCTACGGAAGTTGCATATGCATTGGCTTGGACCATTCATAGTTGCAGAAATTTGGGAGTTGGGAGTTGTTCAAATGGCACAACTTGATGGTGTAATTTGTCTAGGATGGGTGAATGGAACATGCCTAAATCCCTACATCTCTTCTCATTGAAGAAAGTCACTCCACACTTCGGTCATAAGGAGTGAATAATGTAGGTAGGTTTAGTTGGTTTCTGTTAAGTTCCATTTTGATAATAAAGTAATGATGTGCCTATCTGTTTCTACATCTTAGAGTCTAGCTGTCGTTGTTAGTTTGTCCAGATCTGGTTGCATCATTGTGGTCGGGGAGGTCCATGTTGTTGAAGGAAAATCTCCCTGCGGACAGGTAGATCTCCTCTTGAGAGCTAGACTCTTAACTCTTAAGATAGAAGATGCTTATCATGGACACTGAGTTCCTTTTAGATCTAGATAAACTAATGTGTGAGGAGGAAGGAGAAAAGAAGTACATTTTACCAGTGTTTGTCCCTGCACGGTCCGAGTTGAGCTCCAATCTTACGCTCTTCGATAAGCCCTATAGACAAACAAAAGTACAAAAAACTTCCTACTCTACTGAGATTAGTTCGAAATAGATCTATCTATTAGAGACAAATTCATGTGAGATCAAACACAGATTTGAAAGAAACAGGCCAAGCATATTATATTAAAGAGAACAACAACGAAGAATGCTTACAACCATAGATGTGAGTGTAGAAGCTTCATCAAGTTCCCCTTGTCCAAACCCTTGCTTAAACAGTCCACATGCATAATGCAGATGTTCCAATACCACTCATGAGATCATAAGTTTGGTATAATTCTCAATCTCCATTCCCCCTCCTCCATGGAAATCCCTCATTATATAAGATTTGGAGACTTAACCACCATGGAGAGAATCTCTCATCAGATCCACTAAGAAAACTTAACCACCATGGAGAATATCTCAATGATCCACTAAGAAAGGAATCTCTAAGATATTTAGGGAGAAAATATCTCTTAAGGATTTTGTTGAGGAAATATCTCTCAAGGGATGTTAAGGAGGGAATTATTTCAACCATCCATGAGATCCCTCCACCTTCCCTAAAAAATAGGAAACCAACGTGAGGTGGATCCTCACACCCCATCATTTCTTTTCATGAATATTAATACTAATTCATGTGCACTTGATTCTCACTTAATCAATTTCTTTTCCATGAATATTAATAATAATTCATGTGTACTTAGTATTTCTTTGCCTTCATGTAATATATCCCTCCTCCACATTGACTAGGGATTGTGACATAGGTTATTCCATGCTGTCAAGGTGTATGCGACACTTATACGACACTTTACGACACTTAGGGCGAGGTACCTAGGTGTGCAAATTTCATGTGTAACACATGCCAACAAATTTATGAATATAGTCATATATGGTGTTTCGTTAGTCCTTTTCACATTGTCATTTAAATGCAGTCAGTACTTTCCTGTCACTGTATTTTCCACATCAACAAAAGATATTAATGATAGATAGTTGATCTTTAAATTTTCCGTTAACTGTCGACTCGTTGATATTTTTCTCGCGTGTCTTTCCATGTCAAATATCTTTTGGTACTTGTGCCATTTATTACCCAAATCACCTGTCGGAATTTTCTGCATGTAGTGGTCATGTATGCTCTTAATGTTGATTAGCTATGCGGTTTCCCATTAATGCCAGTCTTAAGTGTTGGTCACACATCCATTCTCCACTCTGGTCTCTAAAATCATGGTCTCCCTTGTCTAAGTCATTATGTGTTATCTTTGAAGTTGGTTGCATTCTTAGCTCTAGATCCCACTATGAATTATGTGAGTACGCATCCGCGTTCTTGTCCTCCAATTATCCTTGTGTACCAATGATCCACTATAGTCATGGTTCATGCTACTACTACTCAGGGCACACTTCCGAACCTTGCAATTCCCACTGACATTCATGATACCTGGGTTGATATTTTGAAATATCTTCAGGGCAAGGTCGAGCAAGCTCGACTTATTGGAATCAATTTATTGGATGGGGACTTGTTTCCACAAATGAAAGTCGATGCATATATGGATTATTTTCCCCTACCGTATGGAGAGTTAGAGTTGCAGTGGAAGACTTCCTATGTACCGCTTGGGAAGTCAACTATGATGAATTCATGGGATTTACTCGTCTTTGGTACCACAAGTGAAGTTGTGCACTGCACCAAGTTCTTGATCAATCCCATGCACAATGGCTCCCTATGGTTGGACACAAAATATTGAATTCATGTTAATAACATCCATCAATTGAAAATCCTATATATGGAGGGAGAGGACATCACAAAAGGCTTCCAAGGATTAGGGAAGCACGTCCAAAAAAAGGGTGATCTCAATTTATATAACAATTTTGGTACCAAACATGGAGGTCACAGAGCTCTCATTGAGCCAATTACCCATGAGAAAGTTCACTGTGCATGTTATCTGAGTGCGGGAAAGGTGATGAAGAATTATTCAAAAGGCGAGTACATGTTGGACGCTTTGTCAATTGTTGATTTTTGTGCCTAGGAGACACAACTCAACTAGTGCAAATTATTGATGAACGAGATGTTGCAGGCTTTGTGGACATGCATGAGAAGGGGGGGTATTTATTTTTGGGTACCTCCTGATTGCATTCACTATGTGGAAGTGGAAGCCATTGTAAGGGTGGGAGCTAACATCGAATCCAGACAATAGAATTTCCATGCGGTTTGAACCCTGAAAAATTCGAATTGATGCCCCAAATGTGTCATTCAACAATGTCTCTTACATACAGTGGTACAATGATTTGATCAATTCTACACAACACATGAACATCCCACAGAAATTTCTCAACAAACACACTAGAAATATCTGGTTCAAGATGAATAGGGATCAACCCTTCGACCATGTGTCACATATCCTAAGAAATTTCATACTCTCTCGTTTCCCTATTACCTTGATGAAGAAGCTTTGGATAAGGAGGTTTTCTCACGGACCAGTGTAAAGAGGGTGCATAAGGCCTCTGGGATATCCTACCATATTCCATCAATTTCATAGAGGGAGGCTCCATCTACTACAAATGTTCCTAGTTCTAGCAGAGCATAAGAAAAACGGGAGTGCTCACTCCATGCGTCAGATTCAGACATTGAGGAAGAGACGTTACCCAGATCAATTCATGTGCTACCACAATTTTCATCCATGTTTGATATTGTCATATTTACAGGTAAGTATTTTAAATAGGCATTTGAAGCTATTTTTCCAGTTCCACGAAACAAATTTCACACCAGTTCGCCATCTTCATCTGCTAGTCTCCCTGTTGTCACTGATATAGTCCTTATCGCCTCACTTCCGATACAAACACATGGCCCCACCTTTTTCCCATCCACTATCCCTATTATCACCATCATTGATAAACTTGTTGTCACTATCTCTGAAACCCATTCCACCTTGATTTATGAAGAAACCGTTCCACCAGAAAGTACCTCTATTGTGAATGTTCAACCAATTATTCAACCACCCCCCATTCATACTGATATTGAAATGCCCGAGCATGAGTCTCTTGATCCATTAGCTACAACTGATGGAAGTGCTTCCAATGTTTCTTTCCCCTTTCCCCATGTTCTGCAAGTGAATGTCTCGAACCTTGAGACACAAAAATCTACAGAAGAGGTAGCTCAATCACTTCTTGATCCTTTACAATTTCCCATGGATATCCCTAAAGAAACCACATCTGCTCAGAGCATAATTTCTATTCGGGAACAAGTCAAGCCCTTAATATAATACCCTCAATAGTGTTGTGTCATCCTACAACTTTTTCTGGTGCACGTAGAGATTGTCTCATTGCTACCCACATCTGTTCAACAATGCCTGGCTCAAATTTTCCAGGCTACATCTCCTAATCCTAATGGCGTTGGTATCCCTAGATATTATGAAAGGTCAATTGTAAGTGGCCAACCACTTTCTTTGAGGTCGCCTATAGATCAATACATCACTAATGAATATTTCATGGCATGGTTCACCCCACATTTTCTTAATGTCATGCATGCTTCTACTACCTAGATAGAGCAACACATTGTCTGTCTCGAACAAGACAATGAGGAGTTAACACAACAGACCAAAAAATTGCGTCAAGATTTAACAGCAGTATCAAATGACAAATATCAACAACATGACTTCCGAGTGAAGGATGAACTAGCACTTGATGTTGTGTCTAGGAAATTATTTGAAGTTTGGACAGGTTTCCCCTCAACCGCCAGGTGAAATTACTCTTGTGTTCCTGCACAATGTGTTGAACTTATTGCAGACACATGGTCCCAATTAGCAGAGAAGACAGACAAAATACAACAAAAAATGGATGCCATTCAACTGAAAGAGCAAGAGAAACCCAAGGCCATGTTACAAAATATCACACAAGTGGTTGTGAAAGGGGATGTCGTTCGCTCCTCACTCCATGACAAGACCAGGGAGTGCAACAAATTTTTTACGATGGTAAATGATTGTGTTGGTTTGTTGGAGAGACGAAACAAGCCAGTTGAAGAGTTGAGAGTGCAAATCTAGAAGATGCATGCAGAGGCACAAGACGTAAAAAATCCCATTGCATAATAGGATAAGTTCACTGAAATTCAAGAAGCCGACAATTGACTTGATGCAATGTTTGAAGCCGCCTAGACTGTGAAGAAGGAAATCTGCAATTTCAAGCTTGCAGTTTAGACTGCATATGTTCATATGCAACAATTGAACTCTATGGTGGATAAAAAATGGAAAACCCTTCTCACCACTAAGCCTCAAGAACCCAGTGTTGTTGCAGTTGAGGAATTTGTTGTAGTTGCCTCCATTTTGGTGTGCAAATGGTAGGACCACTTAGATAATTATGATATCTTTCACCAACATGCCTTACAAATCATCATGAAGTTGGCCCCTTCGTTTGAAGAGGGATATGGTAAGGAAGTTGAAGATTGAATCGGGGCAAGTACACATTTGTGGTTGGGGCCTGTTGAGACCTTCGTATTTGAATAAGAAGATTAGGATGACAAATGTGGCAGACGAAGTCAAATGCTCTGTGAGTCAGTTGGAAGATCATAAATCGTCAGAAGATGTAAATACTGCAGATGGATAAAGGAAATACAAGGGGTGGATAAAATCATATTTGATTTAGTCAAGCAACTTTGTGAAGGGCACACAAGTATAAATAAAAGGGAAATGTAAAGGGAAAGGGTTAATGTCACTACCACTATTGGTTGCAGGTCAATTGATTGTTGTTACTGTTGTCCCTCTGGTTTGAGTTCCTGTTGTCACATCTGGTTCCTATAGTTGTCTCAGTTGGTACTGATGTTGTACCCGCAGTAAGTCTTGAGTCTGTAATGAATCCCAAGGAGTTATATCTTGATGCGTGAGACAATGTATTGAATATTTGTGTATTTTGAGAACTAACCTGTAATATCCAAGGTGTATGGAGTCTTTTGTACTACTGCATTTAATTAAATGATGTGAGGCTTAAAAAATTTCTTTTAAGGTTGTCTATTTATGATACGAATGGATCTATATTTCCCTTGTGCATTTTCTTATTATTTTCCAGTTAAGATTTGAATATTGTCGCAACTTGATTTCAATGGTTAAACTATGGATCTGAATACTATAGAAATAGATTAGGGGGTGTATTCCCTATAACGCCCTTCATCATTCAAGTCTCGGTTATGCTTCGGGTGAGACCTCCTTCCCTTGAGGAAGGTTTTAAATGCCAATTTTCCTAGACTACAACAAAATCTTTTTATTGGTAACTGCTGAGAACCCTGGTTTGGATTTTGTGCCAACAATTAGCAAGGGTATACTGAATGAAATGTTCCTACAAAAGGATAATTTTAGATGGGTTGAGATTATTGATTATGAAAATATAAAATTTTGATGTCAGATCTGCCAACAAACATGGCATATTCAAGATTCTTGTTCACAAGCACAAGATCAATCCAAAAGGAACAAAGAACAAAAACCAAAAGAAAAATATTGACAATCATTACGAGCAACCACCATCAAATGATGTAGATGATCAACGTATAGAAAATCAACCAACATCAAGATCATAAAAGGATAATAATGCCTATCGAGAAGAAAAAATTAAAGAATCAAATATTCCCTTGGAATATAGAGAAGAAAACAAGACTATTGGGTCCCCCCACTCAAGGGCGGTTGTGGCAAATGAAACACCCCCAAGATGAATGAAGTGACATCATGAATTGGATAACTTTGATACTGATAATAAATGGCACTTTATTCACATTTTGGAAATCCAAATTCAAAGTTATAGTTATGATCCATGTGGATATCGATGGCCACCCACCTTTTCCAACTGGCTCAAAACGGTTTTTTGGCAATTTTGGCAATTTACTATTTTTAGCAATTTTAACTACGAGGGCCATTTTGAGGGCCTAAATGAAGGTTTTTTGGGATCGAGATTATCAATGATATCTGAAGGCATCATTGAGCCCCAAAAATTAATCTCCTCGACAATACCTTTTCGACAGGCTATCATACACCTAAAACGAAGATCGTATGCAAAAGTTACGACCCCGAGAAGTTGATGTACTAACTTACCTAGACGGGTTCGACATGACTTTTGGCGCTTCATCTCCCAGGGTTAGGTTTTTGGATGTCTAGGGTTTTTGACATTCCTATTTATTTTAAAAAATGCCTTCATAGCCTCATTGTTATCATCTTCTTGTGAATGAGCGCAACCGTCACATCTCTTCTAAGAGATAAGCCACCACCATTCCAACAAGCTTGTTTCCGCTGCATTTTACAGTTTCAACTTATTTCCTTATTGAATAGAAAACCAGTTTTACTGTATCTATGTTATTTCGTGTTAAGGACCTGTTAATAATCTGTAGTCATTTAGTTCTTCTCATAAAACCCAGATCAGTGGTATTAGAGCGGTCTGTTCCTTTTCGTCTTATTGCATGTCCCCAATGAGGTTGGAGTATAGAGAGTTGGGTATGGAGCTTGTTTCTCTTGAGGAAAAAATCTCTTGTACACCCAAGCGACCTATCATGGTAGGAGATAAGAAATATGACGAGACAAGAGATCCTTTCAAACTGTTGATTGAGGAATACCTCATGCAAAAAAGGAACAAGATGATGGATAGTTTCGTGAAAATCCTTCGACGACTACCAACAGGCGACACATCTTCTTCGAGCATAGCTACCGCCCCCTTCAAGGTACAAATAAAATTTGATATTCCTATATTTGAAGGTCGGATAGACGCAGATGCCGTAGACAAGTGGTTGAATCTAATAGAAGGGTATTTTTTTTGTCCATAACTTTTCAAATAGAGAAAAGATTACTTTTGCGCTCCTCAAAGCCGTTCCCCATGTCAAAGATTGGTGGGAAAATTTCTGTGAGAAAAAGGAAACAAAGGAACCCTCATTATTTATAGTCACGACCACCTAGGAATCCTTCATGGATGTTATTAAGGAAGAATACTACCCTGTCAGAAGTTATGATGACTTGTATACCAAATGGACCACATTGTGGCAAGAAATAGACCAAGCAGTGCCAGATTTCACAAATACATTTCACACCTTGTGCACCAAGATGGGTATCAAAGATTAAAAGCGACATCTGGTGCTCAAGTATCGCATTGCTCTGCATAGATACATCTAGACCGGAATGGAATTTCTGGACATCTCATCCTTAGGTATGGCTTACAGATATGTCGTCAAAATCGAGTAGAATCTCAAACAAAAGATGTGGAAATTTGGGCCTGGGAACCCCTCACAACAAAATCTAGGAAAGGGTGGCCCCAACCCACAAAAAAAAGGACAGAGCAAAGATGGACAGTATTAGGACAACCATTCCAAGCTGCAAGAAAAGAAGGACACTGAAAAGACAAAAAAAGATATCGGGAAGTGGTGTGACTTCCATAAGAGCCCTTGGCATAACACTGTTGATTGCCGCTCAAAGCAGTCACTGGTGGCTGAAGTGAAAGCCTTTGAATCAGATCCGGGTTCAGACTCTGAGCCATAACCAAAAAGGGGAAGACAAATCATTAACGCAGAACCCACTGCCACCATTGCTACCACCAAGCTCCATCTTGGTGAACCATACGAGCCAGAAGAAGGAGAACGCCTCTTCCATTCACAAATGTGGGTAAAAGGCACCACGCTACACTTCATTGTTGATAGAGATAGACAAAATAACCTCATCTCAGCAGAGGTTGTCAAGCAGCTGGACCTACTGACAATGCCACACCCGCAACCCTACACCATTGGATGGCTCCGCCAAGGAAGCGATCTCCGCGTCAGCCAACAGTGCCGACTATCATACGACATCAAGCCCTTCAAAGATGAGGTATTGTGTGATGTTTCACCTCTCAAATTTTGTGATGTTCTTTTGGTCCAACCTTATATATGGAAACATCATGCTATATATGATTCTAGGCCTCATAGTGTTATTATTGCTTTGAAAAGGAAATTGTACAGGATACCCGAGGAAGTCCCACCTAGTGCTATTTCCTTGATCTCTGCTAAGCAATGCAGGAAGGTCATCTCTCAGACGAGGAAGTTTTTCTTCTTCGTGGTTCACTCTTAGAATAAGCGAAAGATCACAGCCACATCCAGGGTCTCTGCGGCTGACCTCTCCACATAGTAGAAGCAAGTAGATAAGGTCATGGAAGAATACTCAGATATATTATCCTCACCTACTGGGGTACCTCTGCACTACCAGGTAAAACACCCCATCGATCTGACCTCCAGCGTACCACTGCCCAATGGGCCAGTCTATTGTCTCTCTCTGTTAGAGAATGAGGAGATCAAATGACATATCCAAGAACTGCTCCACAAGGGGCACATCTGTCCCAGCTCATCACCTTGCGAGAGCCCAATCATGATGGTATAGAAGAAATATGGAACCTGACGACTTTGCATTGATTACCGAGCTATGAATAAAATCACAGTCAGAAACCGGTACCCGATTCCCCGAATCGACGACCTCCTTGATCAACTCACGGGGGACAAATACTTCAGTAATATTGATATGAAGTCTAGCTACCACCAGGTCCCGATAGAACAAACATATGTATGGAAAACTACCTTCAAGTCAAAGTAAGGCCTTTTTGAATGGTTGGTCATGCCCTTTGGTTTGAAAATGCTCTAGCCACTTTCATGAGGATGATGGATGATATCCTGCGACCATTCACCAATACTTTTGTAGTGGTGTATCTAGATGACATTCTCATTTACATCAAGACAAGGGCCGAACACTTGCAGCATATTCAACAGGTTATGCACACCCTGTGACAGCACAAACTATATGCCAACTTGGAAAAATGCTCCTTTGGCATGGACAGGGTCCATTACCTGGGCTACATAATTGATCAGCATGGCATACATGTGGATCCAGCCAAGATCCAAGTCATCCATGATTGGCCAGCCCCAACCACGCTCACTAAGCTTCGAAGCTTCTTGGGCCTTGCTAATTTCTACTACAGGTTTGTGTTGGGATTCTCCCATATTACATGGGCCCTCAGCCAAATAACCAGGGGTGGTGGTAAGGTGAAATTTGCATGGGGCTGGTCCCAACAACAAGCATTCGACGATTTGAAGCAGTGCTTGTGCTCAACCTTAGTACTTTCACTACCAGACCTGCAACATCCCTTTGAGATTGAGACAAATGCTTCAGACTATGCGGTGGGCATCATTCTCGCTCAGCACGACCACCCCGTGGCCTATCATAGTGAGACACTATCAGATGTTGTCTGTAAGTACCCTACTTACAAAAAATAAATGTACTCCATTGTGCAAGCCTACCGCCAGTGGAGACATTACATTCTTGGAATGGAGACAATCATTCACACTGATCATAATCCATTGCAGTTCATGCAGACACAAGGAAAATTGCAGAATGATCACCATCAAAAGTGGTCCACATACTTGCAACAATTCCACCTCAACATCAAGTATAAAACAGGAAGCCCCAATCGTGTCTTTGATTGCCTCAAAAAACATCCAGTCATGACACTCACCACAGTGATAGAATCCTGCGACCATGAGACCTCTGGATGGCCCCAACTCTATGGGACAGACCCAGACTTCACCACCACCTACCAAATGTTGGGTGCAAACACAGTTGTCAATAATTTCCATCTTCAGGATGGGTTGTTGTGTCGTCTGGGCCATATCTGTGTTCCATCAAGCGAGCGAACAAAGCTGATCTGGGAAGACCACTACAATCGGGTAGTAGGACACTTCGGCGTCGAAAATACAATGATGATGCTACATAAACATTTCTACTGGCTGAAACTTCGACAGGAGGTCAACAAGTATATCAGGTCCTGCACTGCCTGCGCTACTGCCAAACCAACCACTAAGAAACATGGCCTGTACACCCCTCTTCCTACTCTTGACAGGTCATGGGAATCCATCTCAATGGACTACATGTCGGGCCTCCTGTCCACCAAGCAGGGAAATGACTGTGTTTTTGTGGTTGTTGATCACTTTTCTAATATGGTGATTCTGGTTGCTTGCAAGAAGAACATCACAGCCGAGGCCACTGTCAAGATCTTCTTTGAACGAGTCTGGGTACATTTTGGAATCCCACAAACCATTGTCTCAGATCGGGACTTCCTATTTCTCATCACATTCTGGTCGAGCCTCTGGTCACTGCTGGATACCAAGCTCACCAAATCCACGACCTTCCAGCCCCAGACAGATGGCCAAACCGAGGTCGTAAATCAAATGATTGTGCATATCCTTCTCATGTATAACTCAAAGAACCCTTGCACATGGGATGAGAGCCTTCCTTATGTCCAACATAGCTACATCCAAGCCTTACATAGCTCAACTGACCACAACCCCTATCAGGTGGGGTTGGTATTCCAACCATTAGGTCCCATAGATGTTGCACTTCCCCTTGTGGTCTCCTCGACCGATTCATCTCCTGCTGCAACTGAAGCTGACAAAGCCACCTGATTCATTGAGCGGATCCAACACATCCACCAACAGGTTCATGATATTCTACATAAGTCAAATTACAAGTACAAGCAACGTAATGATCAACATCGGGTGCCACATAAGTTTCAGGTGGGCGACAAAGTCTGGTTGCACTTGCAGAAAGAACGCCTTACAGGACCCCATTAGAAGCTTTTTCCACTCCGTTATGGGTCGTACACCATCACCAA